>BSBK01005455.1:315000-540000 GCA_027943335.1 Chamaecyparis obtusa | reverse complement strand
TAATGTTATTTAAAGATAACTTGAGGAGATAGTTGAATTGCAAGGGTTTACTCCTCTTTAAATTGGTCAACTTTACAATCTTTTCAAATGTTGGCAAACAACAAGCAAGCATGTAATCAATCTAGATTTAGATTAATGCAAAGTAATATTCTTTTTAGTGTTCCAACAAAGTGTTCTTAGGAATACTCCTTGTAAATGCAAATGATTATTGAATGATTGCGTAAAATTAATTAATATTCAAATGAATGTCTTTAAATGTCTAGACACTCTCTTACAAATGCATACCAAGTAGACCCCCAATGACTAAGAAAAGGGTGAGATTTCATAATTTGTATTTTAGGTTGGATTAGAGTCGTATGTGATTGTTCTTATACTTCACATAAACAATCTAAGATAAGAAAATGCAAATTTCAAGATAAAAATGAAGAATATAAAGACCATGACTAATAATCATACAAATACATAAAAATTGTACAAATATATAATTATAAAACTTACATATAAAAGTATATATATAAAAAAACCATATATTATATTTCTTCCAAATAAACCAAACACCAAATGGGTATTGGCATGAATATGCAAATTTTACCTAAGAGTATCGCATATAAAAGACTAGACTTTTGGAGATGGCATAATCATTTAAAAGCTAGTTTAATGTCAAAGAAAGGCTTTTATGATTCATTAATTGATGCTTGACTAACGTAATATTGTTTGGGAGGGTGTTCAGAAGAAGTAAAATTAGTTTAGAAGGCTCGCTGAGCTTTCAGGTTGGATGGGAGATTAGGACGGTTTGACCAAAGTGGCATGTGGTTAATTTGGCTTCTCCCTTTCTTTTACTTGAATGTTGGTTAACGTGAGGCGTGAAGTGGGAGAGAGATAAAGGAGAAAGGAGAATTTGCTCTCTGTAAAGTGGGGTGGCTCTTGTTTTACTTTTTCCCTCCCCCGCGGCACTTGCTTAGCTTGCATTCTAACCTTTCGGAGAGCAAATGAATGTTAGGGGACAGAAAGTGGGTCCCACTGCAGAGCCTTTGTATGGCTGCAGCTGGATGGTAACAGCCACTGATGGTGAAAGCCTGTTGTTTGTTAATTCTTAATTATATTGTCTCTTCTTTCTCCCTTTTTTTTTATTGTTATTGTTAGATGATGTTGAGGTGAGACATATGATCTGGTGTAGTCGGAAAGACGAGAGAGAGTGAGGAGCCATCATCCCAATCACTCTCTTTTATAGTTGTTGGTTGTAAGGGACTCTTTGTCTTAAAAAACTATCCATTTTAGTGAATTTTGGGTGGAACTGATTTTTAGTTGCTGATTCCATGAGTGTGTTGCTCAACAATAATAATGAACCCACTTGGTCCTAATTTATCTAATTCAACCATGGCATGGTAGGCTTAAGCTTATCAGGAAGGTGGAGATCTGGAGAGTTGAGCTAACTGTCAACAAGACCACTATCCCAACTGCAACTCGCCTTGGATTGGATTCATTCACTATATTCTAATCAGGGGGCACTTCAATTCTGCTCTATAACAGAAAATAGATAGATCTGCTGCAATGCGAATGTGGGTTATAAGAATCTGAATCCACCCAAAACACAAAACAAATCAAGCCTAGGCTGTGGAGATCTGATCTGACACCATGGATGGCAATGTCAATGGGAATGGGAATGCGGTGCATGAAAGCAGTGGGGAAGAGAATGGCGGTGCTCAGTGTCAGTCAGTGAAAGTTGGTGTTCACATTAGGCCTCTTATCAGTTCAGAGCGTCAGCAGGGATGCAACGACTGCATAACTGTAGTTCCAGGCAAACCTCAAGTAAGTCTTGTTCTTGACTCTTAATCATTGCTCTTGGCTGTATGTGAATACCATTTGGGCAAGCCTCAAGTAAGTATGGGTCTTAATAACTACTCTTGGCTGTATGTTAATGGCGTTTTTTGGGAAAAACAACTCCCTTTTTGGATGCATTTGAACAGGACATAAAAATTGCCAAAAACATGCTCTTCATCAACATATTCACCTGTGTCTCGCCAGTTGGCGAGCCTAGCTGTAAATTTTAACCACATTTTTCTCCTACAATTAGATCGAGACGGTTGTGGCAGAGCAGACAGGGATAATTTGCCTATTGGTATACAGTGTTTAATCACAGATACGAGATACCTGCTGTTGTCATTTTTCTTTCAGAGAACAATTTTCAAGGTGGCATTTGGCAGCTGAAACTGCATATTTTGACGACAAAAATCACCAAGTTCAGTCCCTCTGCATTACACTACAGTGCAGACGAAAGACTTTTTAATGTGTTGCAATTTTATCATATGCATAGATATTCAGTCAAGCTTGGTTGTGTTGTGAGGGTGCCCAAAATCACATAAACTTTAAACTAGAAACAAACCTTCTTGGATCTATGAAAATAACCTACAGATTAGGACACTTTAAGAAACACATCCCGTAAAGACTGGATGGCAGAACATAACACAGACATCATTTTACCTCAAATGCAATATCTGAGAGATATCGATTCTACTAAAGTTACTGAAGACTTTCATCTGGCCTCAACCTTTATATTTACATGTCAGGCAGTAGCAAAAACTTTAATTGAGTAAAATCCTTGTGGGTAGTATGAAGCTTGAACAAATTCTCATGGTTGACATATAAATTTACTTTGACTGGCATCATGGTGGGGTGGCCTCCAACTAAAGTACTGTTGATATCTGATATAATACTAGTTCTGCTGAAATGTGAGAATGGGAAGAGTATATGCATTGCGTACAGTAATTCTTGAATTATCACATTATTTTTCATTTAGGCCATGTATTATCAAGATTTTTGTCTTCTAGAATCTTTGTGTATATCACAAAATTACAAGTCTCAACTTGACAGGCTGATTTTTTACTTAGATTTGAACTATGCAGCCTGAAAAAACCAAAAATTACAGAGATTTTTTATGGATTTAAAACTTTTATTTTGCACCCTTCAATATATCAACTTTAAATACACAATAAACTAATCAAGTAGAAGCTACTTTGATCACATGCACAAGTTTACACCAATCAAATGAGTACACAAATGGATTTGAGCTGAAGGAACCAACATATACATCAAGGTTTATAAAATTGGCACATCTGCCAAGTAAAGCAAAGTTGGAGAAGTGAAGCTCAAAAATGTGTACAAGCTGTGACATATGAGATGTTGAATGTGGGAAAGAAAAGAAACAATAAATCATGTCAAGATAATAGTTAGTTGAAGGAAATCACATTATCATGGCTGCTAACTAGAAAGTAATGTAGGGAACCTGGCAAAGTGAAATGTTGTGTGTTATCATATAAAATGAATCTGCGAGAAAAGATGCATGTGATGGAATAAGTATGCAGAGGTAGGACAACGAGAATATGAAGATTGAAACTTGTATATCAAAGTTCATGGGGAAAGCTGCACCTAACATTGGGTATATTCTCCACTTGTTGCTCAATTCCTCTTTGCCCATTTCTGCCTTTGTTACAGATTCTTCTGCACTGCTACTTTCTACATTGCAGCCAAGCTAAGCATACCCACTTCCATATTCTCTATGCCTGGTTCATTTATGATTTCTGTTATGCTCTGATTTCCCAAACTTGTTTGCAGCTGTCATGAGCTTCATTTAAAGACAAGGAAGGGTTTTGGGTGGAGATACCAGGCCTTCCACTATTTACTGCAAAAGATCTGCCCTAGTCTATGAAAGATAGATCCGATGCAGCATTTCACTGGCTTGTCCACCATTGCTCTTGCCTTCCAGAAGTTGCTTGGTTTCGTTTTTTTTGTTTTTTTGGCTATCAACACCGAGTCTAAGCAATGGGATTCACTGAGTTTGGCTGTCACAGCCTCATTTTGACTGGTTTATTTTGGGTCTTGTCGAGTTTGGGTGAGTTTGAACAAATCTTGTAGCACTATATATTTAAAATGAAATTTGCTTCCTGCATGACATTGAGCCTTTGTTTTAGTAAATCTGAGCTAGCTGAAGCTGCTTTGACTTGAACACTTTTCCCCCCATATTTTACCTTTTCTAAGTTGCAAGTTGTTTGGATTTCAAGGTTTTTGTTCACTTCCAGGAGCGTCCTAGCATTTCAGGGAATTTTAGAATGCTTCTAGACTATCTTCATTTCCATTCCAGAAAAAAAAACACAATAAGTGGGGTTCTGGGAGCTGCTTCCTGCAGCTTAGGTCCGTCATTGATCAATGTGTTCATTGCAAGGATTCAATCACAAATAACATCTACAAGAAGGTCATTTGGACTTTAGTGGTTAGCTATACCCTGAGACTGAATGAATTTCAAAATTATGTTTGGTGTAACTACAGCAAGGGAGAAACAAGTAATCAAAGCTATGCATAGAAGCTGCAAGCAAACTATAATTGCAAGTATATGGCAAAATACTGCAGTGAATTATTGTAACGAAATAAACAGTAGCACACAAAGGCTTTGAAAAGGTGATGCCACGACACATTTACTCCTAAAATCTGGAATAGGATGGTAGTTTCTTCCAGGTTAAAAAAGGACTACTTGGGGGGGCCTCACTGAATTAAAAACCCCAGGTCTTGCAAAATTTAGACTTTTCTTCTTAAAAATTTGAGCAGCTAGCTTATACATAGGGGAATTTCAGCTTGTGGTAGCTACTGGATGCTAGATGTATGTGGAAGCAGTAGAGTATTTATGGGGAAGGTTTTTTACGATGATAGTTAATGTGTTCTCTAATTTTTCTGAAAATAGTTTTATCAGAATTCTTTTTTTATTACAAATCCTAAATCCTTTTGCTCCAAATGTTTCTTTGCAGGACCTACCAAATATTATTATGAGTGCTCCCTTTATAAGACTGCTAAGTAATTTTCCTGTATGAATAAACAGCAATCTAATCCTGATTAACAGACAATGCTCCGATCACTCTAATATAACTTTGTCATGAAATTCTTGACTGGATAGATCATATAATGTTTTTCCTTCACATACTATTCAATTTGAGCATGCATGGTGTTGCTAGACGTTATGTTTGGTGAAGATTTCTACTGTTATTGGTTCTATCAGGTGTTAACAGACAATGCTCCGATCACTCTAATATAACTTTGTCATGAAATCCTTGACTGGATAGATCATATAACGTTTTTCCTTCACATACCATTCAATTTGAGCATGCATGGTGTTGCTAGACATTATGTTTGGTGAAGATTTCTACTGTTATTGGTTCTATCAGGTGCAAATATATATAGTTATTTGATTCATTGAATGGGTTGATCAACATTCTCCTCCCGTCCTAGTTGTTTGTGCTTGAGAAGTCTACAAAACTTTTTATACTTTCATTTATTATAATGATAGTTATGTTGCAGTTATTAAAAAAAAATAGTATATTTATGATTAAGAATATCTAATGGTATCTATTAGAATACTAAACAATAAATAGTGTTGTATCTTTTGTCAACTTTTGATTGGACAATTGATGTTTTACAGTGGTATAGATTATGCCTCCCCCCCCGGAAGTTTAAGTGTGACCATCGTAAGGCTTCTTTGCTTAAAATGTTTCTATCTTCTATGCTGTCTGCAGCACAACATAAATTTTCATTTCTTAAAAATGGCTATTTCATATTTTGTGCCTGTGGCTTAAAGATTATTGAGTAGAAAGAGGTCACTGCTATATTTTTAGTTGTCTTTGATGTGAGAATAATGCACAGAGAAGAAAATTAAATGCTTTCCATGTTGTAAGGTACTTTGCACATGAAAAAAGTATTTCACAGTTTCTTATGCAGTAAGTTTATCTTGTCTTTCATTTCCTACAAATATGATTGTCTAGAACAGAATACGAATGGTTTCTCTGTGCTCTCTGCTAAGATGCGTGGCTCTTCATGAGTTCCCCATGCTCTGATTCATGTAGGCTACCCTGCTATTTGATGACTTTATCCTCAAGTGCTTGAGGTTAAGGCTCGTGTACATTTCAGATTTTGGTGTATATTCTTTATACATTATTTTATCAGATAATAATTAATGGATTCTATTTAGTGTAGCTGTATTTAAATCCAGGTATATCTTATAGCTTCAGAATGTCAAGTAGTGGAGATGGTGCTGCAGTTTGATTCCTTTAGAAGGATAGAGAGCATTGGAAACAGGCATGAATGATAGAATATTTTTTGTGAATTATTGATTCAGTTTGTTTGCCTCTCTAGTGAAATTGCTTTTCTTTCTTAGCATCAGCATCATAAGGCATAATTTCCTCCTTTGCATTATAGGCTTCCTCTTCCTCTTGTGATGCTTCTATCTTTTCTTTCGCTTCTGCTCTTTTGCTTGTTTCATTTGATGCTACTTATTTTTAAACTAAATACCAGTTTGAATTTTAAGATTATGTCATGACAATTATTTGTTATCTGTTACATCCTACATTCTGGGTTCCAATTTTTTCTCAAAATGGAAGGGAATTCCTGGCTGAGGCTTAAGGAATAACTTAAACATAGTTATAATGTGTGATTCTCTGTTGGAGGCTAATTAAACAGGTAGTCCTCATAAAAATGATAGAATCTATATTGTTAGTTAAATAAGCTTTGCAGTTTGACCAAGGACCAAATTCTCATCCTCAGGGGTTAATGAGGCAACAAATGGGGCCTTTACAATGATCCTCCTCACTTAGCTCAAATAATTGAAGTTTATAACCTCGGAAGTGCTTGATCTTTTAACATTTACAAAATTTGGATGGTGCATTCACCAAATGGATGTGAAGAATGCATTTTTGAGGTGGAACCTCCTAGAGGAAGCATATATGCAAGTACTTGAAGGATTTGAATTTCAAAAAAGAAAGAAAGAAATTATGTTAATGTGCACAGATTATCAAAAGTAGGTCAATGCATATCAAGAGTACACTAGTTTACAAAGAAAGTTCAAGGAGAATCCTAGAGCACATGTCAATTGGTCAAACCATTGTATGGGTTGAAGTAAACACCTTGTGCATGGTACGTACAGATTGATTAGCACCTTTGAGCACATGAATTATGTCAAAGCCTTTTAGACTACAACTGAGATTGTCATCCTGATTGTGTATGTTGACAATCTTGTGACCACTGTAAGAAGTGAAAACTTGACTTTAGGTGGATTGTGATTTAAATAGTTAAAGATGACAGATCTTGTATAGTTGTATTTGTTGCCTTGAACTTAGATTTATAACATACATAATCATGTATTTGTTTCTTAGACAAAGTATCTCAAAGAATTGATTGAAAACTTTGGGATGGCTGATAGCAAAACAATAGTGGAAAACCATGGAATCCCAATCATAATTTTCCAGCTATGATTTATCAGAAAAAGGTAAATGATATATATGGTTGGGATCCTCGTCCATCTTACACATACCTGATCAGATGCAGGATATTTAGCGAGTTATCTCTCCAAGATCATTACAGAACCTAGACAAACACATTAGAAGACAGCTAAAACTCTGTTGAGATATGCATTGGGTACTCTAACCTTTGGACTAGAGTACAAAAAGGATGACGATTTCTGTTTGATTGGCTACATAGATGCAAATTTTGCAGGATATATTGATGATTGCAAGTAAACAATTGGATATGCTGTCAACATGAGCTCAAGAGCAGTTTCTTAGGTGTGTAAGAAGCAGAGTACAAGGAAGCACACAGAGTAATATGCAAAGCAATCTGGTATTGTATAATCTGAGGTGATATTTGTATCTCCTCCAATCCATCATCAACAATATACTGCAATGATCATAATGTTTTAAAGATTGGTGAAGAATCCACTGATGTATGAATGATTCAAACACATTAAGTTTTATTTTCATTAATTAAGAGCAAAGATGCAAAATAATGAAATAGAGATGCTGTCTCTCATGATCAACTTGCAGATGGATTAGAAAAAAGTCAGTGTCTCAAGCCAAATTTACACAGTTTTAAACTGGATTCTTAGTAATTGAATATACATAAATTAATATTCAGTGTGTGTATTGAGCAACTCTACTGAATGTTGTTTGTTATAAAACTACCATGTTAGAAATACAATAACAATGATCTTTACAATTCCAACTCTCTTGTTGTTTTATTACACTTCTGTATCAGACATTGCTTTCAAACCGCTAGTTTCTTTTGTATTTTAATATGCTTGCAAGAAAATACCATCATGCCATTTATTTCTTAAATAGTGCATGATGCATATTTTCTCATTACTTGCTTCAATTTATAGAAATCCATTAATTCCTTGTATTTAAAATTTTAAATCATCAAGATTCTGAGATTTGGATTTTACATTTAATGGAGTTGTAGAATATATTTCTAATTTCTACCAATCGCTGATTAAATTTTGCAGGTGCAAATTGGTACTCATTCATTTACATTTGATCACGTGTATGGCAGCACTGGTTCTCCGTCATCAATGATTTTTGGAGAATGTGTTGCTCCACTTGTTGATGGTTTATTCCAAGGTTATAATGCCACAGTTCTTGCATATGGGCAGGTGCATGTCATCTCTTCACAACACTTACACGTTGGTTGATCAAATTATTTGTTTTGATTTTAATCCCATTTTCTTCTGTAATTCTGTCTCAATTAGATCATAAATGATTATGTTGTATGGAGGAATTGAATGATAGCATGTACTGCTTGATTTCAAGTTTGTTGTTGGATTCACATTGGATGACATTTACATCTTATTCTAGACTGGTTCTGGCAAGACATACACCATGGGCACTGGTTATGCAGAAGGTGAGGAGATAGGAATTATTCCTCAAGTTATGGAGGCGATATTCAAAAAAATTGAAATGTTGAAAAATCAAGCAGAATTTCAGTTAAGAGTTTCATTCATTGAGGTATGCTTCAATGCACCTTTATTGTACTGTTTGTTCCAGTTTTCTTCCTTATTTTCATCATTCATGATACTCAATTTGTTTATCCTTGTTTATCTCTCCTTTTTATAGTTTGTTATTACCTTAGAAAAATTACTTTATTACATCAGCTGCATTTCTCTTGGGCTAAAGAGAGACACTTCTTGTCATGTGGCCCTTCTACTACATGGTATAGTATTATAATTTCTTGAGAAATGTAAATTAGGCTCCTGATGTATTTAGTACGTATTATTTGATTGGTAACTGTAAGCATGAATAATCACTGTTTCCTTTCATTTGCCCTTTTCTTTGTGCTAAGAGGCACAATTTATATCCCACATCAACTTGGACTTTTGTTGTGTATGGGTGAGGGGATGCATGTAGAGCTTTGAAGGTCAAAATTTAATAGGGGTATAATGAGAGGAAAAATTTTAAATAGGATAGCATATTTAAGCATCAATGGAAACCTAAAATATATGAAAAAGTACCCAGTAGAATCTTAGTGGAAGTTGTTGATTTTCAGAGATCAATTTCAAATGTAATGGCACTGCTGTAACAGTATGTGCTTTCCAAATGCATCGATCTCTTGTATATATACATGGCAAAGACAAGAAGAGACATGTCCCTTCATGGGACATGTCTATTCATTAATCTAATTTATTAATTTAACTATATAGTTATTATAAGAATAAATATAGATTATGCATATTAATATATTAAAAATATCAATTATTATATATATTAATATGTATATGTAATAAATCATTTCTCATAATAGTCATATAGTCAGTTTTATTTATCTGACTAATGCTACATACATCAATACTCCCTCTTAGCTAGGGAGGATAAATCAATCTAATGTCAACACTTATAACACCTGATAGCATCAACCCTAAGATGTAAGCAATAGAAGCATCATCCTCATGACGTAATTACATGATTCTATCCACAAGCTCTCAGGTGGATTGCCTCTATCGGTGATACTATCCACAAGTTTTATCTATTATGATTTGTTTTAGCCATCACAAGATGTCTATCACAATAGAAGGTCAAGTTATTGTAAGATCGTCACCTTTCAATACAAGTGATAAACATTACATCATAATCATTGCATACTATACTGTTGTGCATAGTACTAGATCATTACACGATCCTTAATTTAGATGATATACGATCATTACTTGATCTGTAGAATGCAGTTGCCAATGTTCATTGCTCGATACATGGCAAGAGAAGATGAAAGGAATCTGATGACACAGATTATTAGACTTGTATAGTATTTCGATCATATACAAGGATGATGGTAAAACATTTAGAGTGATTATTCTTATAGGCACAAGTAATGTGTATGTGTGTATGTATGTTAGTTAACAATGTGAACTGACATACATTCATACATACATACTCATATTTAAATAATCAAAGCAATCATCCTTATATTTGACCAAAACTACTATGCATCAACACTCCCTCTTAGCTAGGGAAGATAAAGAGTATGAACAAGAATACATCACAATAAACTCTATGAGTATAGATATCACCTAACTCGTGATAAAATATATATATATCATCTATCTCATGATATGATATATCACTTTAACTTAATTAAGCTATCACATATCACATAACTCGTGATATGCAGTATCACCTAACTCGTGATATGATATATCACCCAACTCGTGATATAAGTAATTCACATATCATATAACTCGTGATGTGTCACATAACTCGTGAAAACATCACATAACATGTGATGATAAGTATCACATAACTCGTGATAAGAAGTCTCACATATCTCATGAAGACAAACATCACATAACACATGATGATAAGTATCACATAACTCATGATAAGAAGTCTCACATATCTTGTGAAGACAAACATCACATAACACACGATGATAAGTATCACATAACTCGTGATAAGAAGTCTCACATATCTCGTGAAGACAAACATCACATAATGCGTGATGATAAGTATCACATAACTCGTGATAAGAAGTCTCACATATCTTGTGAAGACAAACATCACATAACGCATGATGATAAGTATCACATAACTCATGACACTTAAAGGATGATATGCTCGAGAATATTACATTCTCCTTATGTATCCTAGTTATGGTATGTGCACTAACATTACGTCACATAATGTCTACCATAACAAATCATGGCACATCCATGAATGATATCAAGTCAGCATGATATCAACATTACAAGATCGTCATCTTATAATGTTTGAATACAAGTGTTCATTTCCAAAAAATCATCACCTTTTAGAGATGAACACAGGGGGTAGAGCCCATAAAGTCATATATCAACACATATGACAAAAGAAGTTTACACATAAAACATCTTATATATATCAATATAGATTACAAAGCAAATTAAAATTCAATCATATTGTAAAGACTGAACTTTCGACACAAAGGCCACATCAACTAAATTCATATAAAGACAAAGAAGTCGGTCAACAAGTCAAAGGTTGAATGCACAAGTCGAATAGATACAAAGAGATTGCCGATAATAAAGAAATAAAAGTACTATTACGACCATAACTGTCGAAATAATAAAGCATACCTTTTGTCCAAAACAATAAGTGGAAAGTCGACCATCTGTCGAGTGTCCTAAAGAAACCACAATAGGAGATGTTGCATCAACTAGAAGCAAATACTAGTTGTCATGTTTGGGTAACAACCCAAGAGATTTTCGACCAACTATTGAATCATATCAGTAAATGATAAGAATTAGATCAAAATATGTACTTTCATATTAACGACACAAGTAAACAACAAAATTTACCAAATACCACAATGTCGATTACGAAATGGCAAGTCCTTCCTATAAGTAACTTCAGAAACCTGTTCACAAAAGTCAACAAGGGCGAGAATATTGTGGGAGTGTGTTTCCACCCTACCACGAAGCATTAACGCTTCCCCGGAATCTTTCCTGACATGAAAGATACCCAGCCCAGCTAGAAGTAATCTAATAAGTAAAACTAAGGGGTAATGGAATATGTGCTACTTGATATATCCACAATCAAGTTCCAATATAACATATCATGGACCTCCAGAAAACAAACCTTGTATATCTCTTCCATTTCATACATATGGAAAAGTTTGTGCAAAGATTCTCATTTAATACATAGTATATCATGTTTCATGGGTGCATTAGACATACATAAAGGAACATAACAACATTGTTTTCCTAACTATCAAAAATATGTTAAACTCATACATTTCCGCCATTATCTCTTTTAGTTCAAATGATATTTATAACTTGACTTCATCATAGTACATGGAGAAAAATCAGGAATACACATATAGCAATTTCATTTCATCCAGGAAGCATAAACTATAATAATGATTAACAGGTACTTCACAAATAGGTCTAACAAATTTACATGTCTAAGACTTCCTTCATATATCTACTCATTAAGGTTTGACTTTCACTTCTTTTATTTTGTGTAGTAATGAATTAAGAAATATCAATATCCTAAATCATTATCATTAAGACATGGATAAACCATATGCTTCATTCTAACATATTAAAACTAGAAACATCAATTCTTTCTTGTGAAACATGTTGAAAATCTCTTTTATTTTGTATCCAACCAATATAGAAGAACATATACGTAGTTCCAATTTAAAACACAAGGTTAACGAACATTCCATCCTCTTGGTTCTCAATAGGAAATATAATTGCATAATAAATATAAGTTTCTCTTATAGGATCTTTTATTTTCTTTAAGCACGAAGAAACACAAATAAACATTCTTGCATACATCAGCACATGCAAACACCTTTTCCTTATTATTTTATCTAGTATTTAAATTAATCATAATCTTCAATAGTATGTACTTTGTACTAATTTAGATATAGGCTTATATTCATAGAATCATCCAGTCATACTGAGTATTTATCTACGCATAAGCACTCAATGTAAAGATAATGAAAAAATAAGCCTACACATAGGCATTGTCCTTCCTTGATGTACTAACCATAGTCAAAATTATAAATGACAGGTTGTAAAAGCATAACTAACTTGGCCTAAATTCAAAGGTATTCATATTCAATAAGATTTTATCGAAGTATTTCTAAGGTAAACTTAATTAACTGGATTCTATTCAACCAAGTGGTTAGCTCGCACTTATAAGCCCATGTTTAAAGTTTGAAAGAGTGAAGTTTTATGCAGCTTTAATAATTAAGCAATATAATCTCCCCTAAAATGATAAATTTCCCCCCCCCCCTAATAGTTAAGGTTCTGATTTCACCTTTTCAAAATGGATCAATCACAAAGACAACCTAAAATCCAAGTTTATCCTTTCTTAAAAGAAAATCAGCATGGTTCATCTCTTTAAAAATTGATTTCTACTTGAAAACAACATGAAGATATACATATAATTACCCATTCTTAGATATAATGTTAGATTAAGAATATCTATAATTTCAGAATTATGTGATCATGTAAATACTACAGGAAATTCATGTAGTTTCTATCGCAGATAAATAAATCAAACAACAAGAAAGTTTTTTCAAAGTTCCGGTCTTCAAATCGATGAAAATGGCTACATATTTGTATTCTATGAATAAACATTTTTCACTTGCTATCTCTTTCAAAGGTATATATTTTCTTTATTCTTTTTAAGAATTATACACAAATTCTTCTTTCTCTATACGTTTATATAAATCCAGAGATCATTAATAAGAAAAATAAATATGCAAAAGAAATAATATATATCTTTCACAGACAGTATAAACTGAAAATAAAATTTCAACTTACTAAGCAAAACATAAATTCAACAATAAAAGAACTTGGTTTCTATTAGTAGAAATCTGGAGTTATGGCAAAGCTTCTATCCTTCTCTTCTAGGTCTAATTCTCTTCCTTCTTCCTTCCTTCCTGTGTGTGCCAGTCTTTATTCCTTCAAAATAATCTCTCCTCCTTCTAATAAAGTCCCTCTTCTTTCACAAAATGCACTCTCCGTTCTTCCTTAAAATAAACTCTCTTCTTTTCCATAATAAAACTCTCTATTTTCTTTCATGTACTGCTTCTCTTTTATCCTCTCTGTGCCTCGATATTTTCTATTTTTTTAATCAAAAATATCTTCCTTGTATTGCGTCTCTTTTCTTCTTACCAAAATATCATGCAAAAATTAATTGTTTTGTCATTCACGTTGGTGGAAAATGTCAGCAAGGTAGCTAAATATTTAAAACAAAATATTAAATCTTCCCCCTTCATAAATACGTCTGCCACTTCCCTGACTTATTTTTATTTTATTCCACCACTTGGCATGCACACTCCCCAAAATCTGCATACATTGCGGATGTATATTTAATATATTGTGTGGGCCATTGGGTCGTGACACATACCAAGACCTTTCCTGAAGTGTTCAAATTTCACTCTGGTAAGTATGTTTGCTGTCTGATCTCCTGTACTGATATATTCCAACTAGATCACGTTCCTATCCACCATATCTCTCACATAGTGACAAGGAATCTCTATAAGATACAAAATAATGGATCACAGATGTTGTAACTCCATCTTATGAATCACAGTCCTCTAACTGCTGATCACTAAAGAAACCATCTTGACATGGTCTACTCCCTCTGAATCATTATGATAAAAAACCCTCAAAGATCAATTTGGTAGATCCTCTAGTAGCTCCCTCTGTTATGGAAGCATACAAGGTCTTAATCATGAAAATGTCTTGCTCCAAGAGACTCTCAACATGTGGTACATGATCATTTACTCACTATTAAATTTTTTGATCAAAACATTATTCGCAAGAGTAGTACTTGTCTGATGCCATAGTAACATGAGTGAATGTAATAAACTGTGGATTGATCCCTAGGCTTGGCAACACCAAACATTCATGATAAAGTGGCTTCCATCTGAAGCTCCAAGTACATGCATCAACCTTTTGACCTTTTCGTCCACGGTTGCTTCTGAAGGTTTCTATCAGACTCCCCCTCTAAATGTTATTTCCTCCTCTTCGAAGAAACATTTCAGCCATCAACTCAGTTCCATGACTGCAAGCATCAAGATATTTCCCCTTTTAATGCAATCTCTTATGCCTTTTGATTCGTCCTGAAAGCATCTCAGAGAGAGATTACAAATAGTTCATAAAACTAAAATGATCCCAAAGGAAAATACCAAAGATAGAAGCATACAAGATTTACTATCCCAATATTATAGTATGAATTAACTACATAAAATTCATGATTAGTATTCAAAGGTATAATCATAAAATACTTATCTCTTGTAGTCAAAGGATAATGCCCTCTAGGCGATACTTGAACCCTTGAGCAACAGAGCCTTCAATTGAAATTGGGCCAGTCCTGAAGATTAGAGAGCATAAAGTCTTCCTTGATAATTTCGGCTTTGACCAAGGAATCCACGAGCATCATCTCCCAATGTGAGCTCCCTCTTTCTCTCCCTCTGCACCAGAGCTACCACATGCACTTGTCTGAATCTCCTTTTGAATCTCAGAACATATATATATGCGCTAATCACATGTTAAAACTCCCACTATTGTATCGCTAAACAATTCTATATAAACTGTCTCTATGATGAAATTCAATTACTGTCTATGTTTATAATGAAGTCACACGATTATTAACTTAGTATATCCCCGTAACTCTGTCATTCTCGAAGGGGCCAAGAATGACGATTTGCTTCTCTGTTACACCATGCCAATACCAAAAGCTGAGGGTGTAACAATCATTCCATCAACTCTTTTATTACTTCACTGTACTATTTCTTCTCATTAACCATGACTAGTACGATTGTTGCCTGCCTTCACTATCGCAGACTAAGATTTCAATATTAGTGCTTTCAAATATGATGTCCATAGTGATTGGTCTCCCACCTTTACCACAAAGTGATACAATAAAAAACCCAAGATTTTCATCTCATTCTGTATGCATGGAATGCCTCTTTCGAATCTTATTTTATCTTTCACTCTTTGTGTCCAATTCGCAGTTGTCTGGCAATCACTCGCACAAGTCACTGCACTCGTAATGATAGAGTTGTTCATGCAATTTGTTTATTATACCAATCACACTTTTCTTCAATTTCTGCAGAGGTATAAGAATCACTGATTTCATCTATTAGTTTGCCAGTGTAGTTTCTTTTTGCAAACTCGTATCACTTCTTTTGTTATGATTGTTGTGAATATACAAAAGGGTGGCGACTTGACTGAATTTGATTAAAAGTAGCTCCCATTGGAAGATTCCAATGGTTATTTATTGAATGACCTGATGAAGTAATGTGGATCACCCTATTGCTGTAGGTGATTTGTCAATCACTGTCTCCAAATATATATGCTGGTGTGGGGCTGTATAGACCTGCTGCCACCAATGAGGAATTTATTCTATCGTTTATACTTGTCGATGAATATAACCATGCTAATTGAGATAGTTGAACACGATCAAGTCTTTCAAATTAGCACCTGGCATGAATTTTCCCTTCTGTCTTAGGAACTGAGTTAATGATTCATCTGATGGGGCATCGATGAATTGTAGCATATAACTCACTCAATAATGATCTTCCACAAATGACAGGGTTGTCTTTGCTTGATAATGAATGTCACCGATTATAGTAATATAATGGTCTTATCCAAATGTACGACTTTAGTGCCACGTATTGCTCATAGGATGAGTCATGTTCCTTCATATTGCAATGGAAAATACTATACATAGAAATATCTGATTGTTATGTCCCCTAAGTCTGCCAAAATGATATTCCCGTATCTTCTATAGTGAGACGTCTCCACTCCAGAGACATCGTTGGGAATTTGTGATAGATTCATGCAATCATCGTGACTTTTAGAAACCAATGTGTTATGTGCATTTGTTGTCTCTACAATATCATTCACAAACCGTTGTTATCACAAAGGCTCAAACTTTTCATACACAGAGCGATACCATAGCTGTACCTTTCCTTCGATGTCAAAAGAAACATATCTATTCGTAACAGCCTAAATATCGACTCCATTCCAATAGTGTCGCTCATTCCTTTCCTCCAGTATACCTTCGCTATATATCTCCGATGCCTACTTAACACTGTTCAATGGATTATGAGATTGGTTGAATATGCAACTGCATTTTCTTTTATCTGAAAATAATCTTCAACATCTTTATTCCCAGGCTTTGCTCTGATACCATGTTGATTTTCAGAGATCAATTTCAAATGTAATGGCACTGCTGTAACAGTATGTGTTTTCCAAATGCATCGATCTCTTGTATATATACATGGCAAAGACAAGAAGAGACATGTCCCTTCATGGGACATGTCTATTCATTAATCTAATTTATTAATTTAACTATATAGTTATTATAAGAATAAATATATATTATTCATATTAATATATAAAATAATATCAATTATTATATATATTAATATGTATATGTAATAAATCATTTCTCATAATAATCATATAGTCAGTTTTATTTATCTGACTGATGCTACATACATCAACAGAAGTCCCACCATAATGTATATGTAAGAGCATAGGGATTGGACGCCACAAGACATCAGATATCTCTCAATGCATATCATATTCATGTTAAGATGTGTTTGTGCTGGTTTGTACTTTATATGAATTTTGTTGAAGTGGATAATCTACATTCTATCTTCTCTTTATTGACTAAAATATCTATTTTTATTTGGATTACCAGCATTCTATCTACTCATTACTAACTAAAATTTAAAACATATATTATATCTGTAGGCATATTACCTAGGACCACCCGTTGAGGTCTATCATGTAGTATAAGAGTCTCCTTTTCTATTGACCAAAAGTGTTGTAATTGTGGGTTAAAACTCAAAAGAACCATGATGACAATATCATTCCTTGCCACTTTACCCTAGAAATAATCTCAAGTAAGATATTTCTGTTTGGGATTTTTCAGTATTTATTTATTTGGTGTATAGTGGTTTTATACAAATTGAGTCAAACCTTCATTGTTAAACTTTCTCAAGTTGCAATTGTTTTACAATGGAAAAGTGACAAAAAGGTCCCCTTGGTGAATATTATTAGCCCCTAAATTATCACTATAGACTAAGATTTTCCTGATCAGGATATGATTTAGGTGAAAAATTCTTGGACTGCAGTATTTGTCTCATCCTTGGCCCTTGAGGCAGTGACCTGTTGCCTATATGGTCTTTTGAGAAAAAATAAGTGTTTCTGGCATTATGGCAGATCATTTTAAACAAAAAGTTAAGGCCTTCCTCTGGAGTTCTTTGTTTATCTTCTGCAAAAACTTTAAGCAAAGAGGAATTGCTTTTTGTATCCCTTCTTGATTTTGTGCTCGATTTCCCTTTTCAAGGAATGGAAGAGTAGATTTTCTTCATACAAGAGATTCTCTTTCCAAAGATCTCTCAGTTGTATTTTCTTATTGTGCTATACTCCCTTGACTTCTGAATTTCATTTTTCTGCTGTGAGGAAAAAGCTAAGGGGATGAAGCATTCTTTCCGTTTTTAAATAATTTAACACTATAACTATCAGCTGGTTAAGGCATGACCTGGGTTTACACAAGCAAAGGTATGTTGTTTGACATTTGAATACAAGAAGCCCTGCTCCCTGTTTGAAGCTCAGAATTACCATTCTTCAAATTGTTTTTTAAAGAGGCTGAATGGAAATTTTAGGGATCAACAAGCATCGTTGGGATAAGCAGTGAAATTCTTACAGGATAATTGTGTTTGCAACTTTGCAAGGAATCAAATTTCGCCATCTATGGCATTTTGTGAGGTATTCTTAGACCAGTTAATAATGATATGTTTAGCAAAAAGGAAACAAAAGGAGACACATGATTTAGACAAATTCTGCAATTTTGGGGCATGTGAAAATCAGTCCCAACAGAGT
Source organism: Chamaecyparis obtusa (assembly GCA_027943335.1). Taxonomy (NCBI): domain Eukaryota; kingdom Viridiplantae; phylum Streptophyta; class Pinopsida; order Cupressales; family Cupressaceae; genus Chamaecyparis; species Chamaecyparis obtusa. The sequence goes on along the minus strand of BSBK01005455.1, from coordinate 521,306 downwards.
GCTAACAACTATGATTCATTCAATCACTTGCTCACTAAAACTAAATGCTTGAAGAATGAGAATAGTCATGCAACAACAACCAAAAACCTTAGGAATATCATGGATGTGTTTATGGTGAAAATTAAAAATCTAGATTGGTTTTTCTAAAATGAACTTCAGGTCTTTTTTGTTGTTGTATCGATATACATATTTATTTTTAAAATTGATTTTGAATTTTGTTTTAATTCAACTTGTTTTGTTTCTTTATATGATATTTTGTGAATATTTTTATATTTTTCATGAAATACAATTGGATTTTGTTTTTACTGAGAAGACTATATCATTTTTATGAAGTTTAAAATTATAAAATAGAATATATTAACTAACCAATCCCACAATTTGTCTCCATTCCAATTATAAATAGGTGCACCAGATGGAGCATTTCCAACTCTATTTTTGTCGTCTTTTACAGTAACTTCTATATAAAGATAACCTAGGCTGTAGCTTTTGCAGCTGTTAAGAAAGTAATAATACATTTTTTTATCTGATGTTGATATTTATAAGGCTTGTTATTCAGTTGAAGTAGAGAGATTTTTCAACGCCTGCCTACAGAGTTGGATTTTGGGGCTAGGCAGTAAACTTTAACTACCTGATTTACTCTTTTGGACTCTTTGTTCATCATGTTTAGTTAAATGTGTTTATGTCCATCTTCATTATTGTCAGTCAGGGTCTCTATGATATATGTTTGTATTGTCTGTTGAGAGTTTCATTATAATGTTTTTGTGTCTACTCATTCTGTATTCCAATTTCTTATTATGGCATAGTAAAGAAGGAAGACTAATTGATTTTGGTGTCACCATGGTCATTTTTATTCATTTGAAGATTCTGAAAGAAGAGGTGCGTGACTTACTTGATCCTAGCCCTTCCTCTGCTCCAAAAGCAGATGCAATCAATGGTCTCGGAGGAAAGCCAACAACACCTGGAAAGGCACCCATACAAATTCGGGAAACATCAAATGGGGTCATAACACTTGCAGGTTCAACAGAGGTAGATGTGAGAACTCAAAAAGAAATGGCTGCATGTCTGGCACAAGGTTCATTGGCTCGAGCAACTGGAAGCACAAACATGAATTCTCAGTCCAGGTTTGGCATTTTATGAATCCAATTCTCTCCATCTGTTTTACATTATTACTGAAGTGATGGTTTGATAATGGAAAAAACACAATAGCAACAATGAAAGCACGAGATTTCTGCAATTGTACACGCTGTCTACTCATTTGTCTTATCAATTATGTAATATGGAAATTGTAAAGTATGTGCAAGAAAGCTTCTAAGAGAAGAAATATGCTAAGAATATACAATAGCCCATGTAAATATGCTATTTAACGGTATACAACAACCCATGTCACTTTATGGTATTTAGTAATATACAATAGCAAACCAGATATCAATTCCTAAAGTGCATAGTCATCTTCTTCTTTGATTCTCCATGTTCATCAGTAGTGATGCTTGCACTATTTGCATCTTCCTTCTGTGATTGTTCTTTCAAAAGGTCATTGCATCTCCTTCTTCCGTCCATCATCACATCTTCAAAGTTGCCAACTACATATGATCTCTGAGAGCTTTAAATGTGGCAAATATGAAACTTTACTGTAGATAAGCTGATCCTTCATTGAGGAAAGCTGTGTTTTTTTATTTTTGTTGCTTCACAACAAGTGAAGCAATGAATCTATCAAGATTTTGATTGGGTGGTTTTACTCAATATACGGAAAACATTGTAATCTGGAGGGAACTAGCAGAATAGATTTTAAATTATCATCATCGCATTTGTACATGCAATCTGTTTTAAAATACATTTGAAAATACTAATATGTTCTCTTAAAAGAAATTAATTCAGCATCTCAAGTATTTAGCAAATTTACTATTTCTTTGGATTTCTTCTATAGGTCTATGTAATGTTTATTCCATTTGATTGCAGCAACTAGAACTATAGATTTCATTATATCCCCATGAACTACTTCCTAGAGTTCTCTGTCTGTCCAGTAAAGTTGCATCTTCATTTGCCATGCATGAATTATTTCCTCAGTAACCTCTCTGTCCGTACAGTAAAGTTGCATCTTCATTTGCCATGCACGAACTATTTCCTCAGTAACCTTTACTATGGAATATATGTTATTCTTTATTGTCTGAGTGAAAAGAAATGTTCTCCTCTGTTGGTTGTCAGATTGGTCCTTGAGTTTTCACCTCTTAAATTTCTACACTTCACTTTAGCCTCTTATATCATAAAAAGCTCCAGTTCCCTAATATTCCTTCTACCAACCTTTGTCTCTTTTAAAATGACTTCAAGTATATTTATAGTCTGTTAACTTTCTTCGACTTGAGATTGATGAAGTTATACATTTTACATGCCAGGCTCTTGGCACCAGAAACAAAAGAAGAAATATTACAGTTGTGGAATCTCAAGACCAATACCTTTAAGGCTAACAACAAATCCATGTACAAGACAATTAATAATGTGGACCTAGTGCACTACTGTGTGAGGCCATAGCATGACCTTAAGATAATTAGGGAATTCAAAGATATTGAAAGAAATTATAGGCACCATGATGAAATCAAGATGACACCATGATACCATTCATTTTACTCTTGATTACATATAATTCTACATTTTGTCAACATAACAACTAGCATATTTCTAGTCCGTCCAATAACCTAATATGAAATTATGGTTTAGAGATTGAGTTTCACCTAAAGTCTGAAACAAAATTGAGTCTTATTCATTATTTGGCCATTAATTAAAATGGGGGATTGGCATATATACATATCTCTTATGGTTTTTGACATTTTCTGACATAACACTTATTAACTATTGTATATGACTCAAATTCCTGCTTCTGATGTCATCACATTCTTTGGACCTGACCTTGGACATAATCTAATCAGTGAACATATATTTAAACCATTCTAATGAAAAGTTTAAAAATAATTTATTTATTTTTCTTGGCTTTCTGCAGTGATAACTGAGAGATAATATCAGATTCCTACAATTGAAGGTCAGTTTTAGGATTGGTGATACTTATGTTTTAGTTCTCGCCTGAATGTTTAAAATGTATGGTTAACCTCCACTTCCCAATAGATTCAAAGGAATATTATTGGATGCTAACCATATGGATCTCTCGTCTTTATGCATATGTGGGCATGGGGAAGATGATCTGTAACATTACTGTTGAGAGAGGCCAAGACCTTACTAGAAACTACTTGCTTATTCTGACCAATTTAAACTCTAGTTTCAAAACATTTATTTTCCCTAGTCACCACACCATAACTGACTTCCTGTTTATTGTAAATTTTGATAATTATATAATTTTTACAGCTTTAACAAGAACATTCTTTCCACATAATCATACAAGAAGAATCCACATGTACGTATGCAGCTGGTACTCCAAAATTTAATCTAATTGGAAATGATTTCCTGTTGACCTAAGTTGAAATCTTTATTTCAAGCATACTGAAAAACTAGTTTGAGTACCTATGCTCCAAAACTTAATCTAATTCAAAGACTACTGAAAAACATATATTCTAAGTTAAAAATCCTAAAACCCCTATGAAGTACCTTATGTGGCTTTAGCTAAATTATAGCTAAATTTCTATTAGATTTAAGTAAAAAGTAAAATAAAATATTCCATATGCTGAATTGAAGTATTAAGTGCTGCAAGGATATCACCGTTGGAAATCTTTGTTTTATGAAGGAACTTTGAATTCCTTAAGTCCATACTGTATATGTGTGTCCATCTAAATTGTAGCTGAAATTTTTTGCTCTACTACAGTCTCCAATGTAGCACCTTATGTAAGTTATTTGTAGCTAGCTTCTGTTTAACATTCTCTTGGTTGATTGTAGCAATTGTTAAAATTATTCATCAAAGGAAATTGCAAGCTGTTACATTGTCCATGTTTTTCTCCAAGAAATAGTGCCAAATTTTGCTTTTGTTTTTGACCCACCAACATAAAACATTTTCTGCGATGGGTGCCAAGCTTATCAAGGCTGCGATGATGTGAGCATTTAAAGATTATTGGCTTTTCTTGATGACAAAAAGTTCCCAGATTATCTTTTTGATAATGTAAACATTACAGATAATCTTTGCCACTTTGAGTGAGTGTAATTTAGGTTATTTTGAACTGATGTAACTTTGTTGGCCAACTTAATTAACATATTTTGATGGTATGTTGGGTCATGCCTCATGGTGACTGTGTCTTAATCCGATTACTGTGCCTAGAGTTTTTGAGTATTTGATGAACAATTGATTTCTTTTTAATGGATCATACTAATATACATAGCATTAAATAGATCAATTTTTCATGTTTCCTCTCAGATGTTTTATCTGTATTTCTTATTTCAATATATAATGTGCCTGTGAGTATGCATGTGTATTGATTTATTAATATGTAAGTGACTTAGAATATTTACTTGAAAGAATGATCCTTTAAATTTCCATGCAAATGTCATCAGTATGATTTGGCTTTGCCAGATATTCAATAGCTATTGGTGCTGATTACTGGTAGGATAACTTGATCTGTCTTTGTGTTAGTCGTTCACATGCCATCTTCACAATCACCATGGAGCAGATGCGGAAATGGGATGCAGTTTTGACAGGAGAAATGGGTTTAACAGAAGATGGAGGAGAAGATTTTTTATGTGCAAAGCTTCACTTAGTAGATCTTGCCGGATCAGAGCGAGCAAAGAGGACTGGTGCTGACGGTCTTCGTTTAAAAGAAGGTTTCTGTTTCACTGTATATATTTTTGGTATCATCGTTTTGCAATATACTCATTACTCCTTTAAAATTGACTAATCAGTAGTATTTCTCTCATACAGGCATTCACATTAACAAGGGATTGCTAGCACTTGGGAATGTTATTAGTGCACTTGGAGATGAAAAGAAGCGCAAAGAAGGAGTTCACGTTCCTTATAGAGACAGTAAACTGACTCGCCTCTTGCAGGTCTAATGTAGTTTCCTTTGCTTTGCAGGCTTATGAAGCATGGACAACCTTTTGTGGAATTGTTGTTTTTATAGACATTTGCCATTGTGAGAATGATTATTTAATTTGTATGGAAGTGTAGCTTTTTCGTGTTATTTGACTTGGTATTGTAAACTTGTCTTTGCAGGATTCTCTAGGGGGGAACAGCAGAACTGTGATGATAGGTAGAGCTGTAGAACACCATAAATCATTTGGCATTATCAATATATTGCTCATAGAATACTCTACGCAAGTAAAGCAGAATGTGAAGTGACAAATGGTCTTGAATTCAAAACTGAATATATTACCCAAGAAGATGGGTATCTATTCTTTGATTTCAAGAATCCCAAAAAAGAAAATTATTAGTTTCCATGTGTTTACGTTCTCTTAGACACTTGTATGACTGGTCATCTCCATAGATTAAAGAAGAAACACGCCTTGGATTCAATAGCTATTGTCATTTCTCTTTCAATATTTATTCTTTCCCCTTAAGTCATCATTTCTAAACTCACATATAGGACAATGTCATATCTATGCCTTATCATAGGTTCTGACATTCATATTGAAGTAGACTATTTTTTTTGTTGAGATTACTCTACAAGTTTTCTGTTACCAAGAGATATTGAGTTATTGTTATTTCAGGACATACGGAATTGATGTGCTTTTTTGTAAAATTGAGCAAGTTTCACTTGCACAACATGATGTTTCTATCTATAATAATTGTTGTAGTCTGTCTAGCTTGATAAGTAGAAGGGGTCTTAGCTTGGTGGTTGTTGGTTCAAGCCTTATGATGGATTCAAGTGTAGGTACCGTGATTGCATAAATTGGCTCCTCAGGCTTAGATGGATGGGGACAACTGGATTTATCACAAGCTTGATCAAAGGGTCAAAACCTAAAAGGTACAAATATGAACAAATTAATCTAAATGGAAAGAACAATCTCTTGTGGGCATCTACAAGACTACAACAGGGTCTGACACACCAACCAGTATGTATCTTGCTTGTCAATGACATACAAAAATATTTTACCTTTATAAAATTATATTTGCTCAAGATCCTGAAGGTTTCTTCCTGGATTGATATGTATATGCCAAGTTCACTTCTGCCTCCTGCATAAGAGATTTTTTTAAACCTTTGCATTCAATGGAGTACTAGTTGGGCACCTTAATGTGCACGGGGTTGTACTTATTGAAAATTTCAAACTCTACATCAGGTCTCAGATTTCTGTTTGACATCAGGTCAGATTTCTGTTTGTGCACCTTTGATCATTCAAAATTTCAAACCACTGTAAAAACTGTTCTAAAGATCTGCTTTTCGACAATTTTAGTGCTTAAAAGTCTATGCTAGCAAGAGATTTGCCCAAATATAAAATTTACTGATATGGATTTTTGGTTAAGTTCTAGCAAGAAACCAAAAGGTTTCTAATGGGAAATCCATAAGGATTCAGAATAAGATATGTTCCAATGTATGAAGAATGACAATGGTACATGAATAATTATATTGTTCCAGGATTATAGTCCAGATGGATATGACCTAGACCATCCATCTTTTAATGAACAGCCTTATGAAAAATTATGATGTTAAGTATGTTATATTTACCATATAGTAACGTTATAATATAATACAATAACAGGGTACACCACAAGCCTGTCCTAAAATCTTCAGCCTCAATCTTGAAGTGTCACTAAAATATTTAAATTGGTGATATTAGGGTCGCATAAAATGTTTCTTGTTCTCAAAAAATAATGATAACACAAGTTGCAAATACATAGAATAAAAACACTAAATGCTAGTTGAACCATCCATGATCCATCTAAATAAACATATTCAATACAAGTTTGGAGTGAAACTTTTGCAGTATTGAGTCCACGTATGTCTTCTAAAGTTCAGAATATGGTTTTATTTTTGTGAAGAGTCAAAACTGTTACATTCATAACATTTCATGATGATGACGATGAAGATAAATTCATTGTCATTAACTACAACATTCTTGTTTAGGATGACAATGTGGTTTGACTTAAAATATGCCTAACTGATTTCTAAAAGGTAACATAACAATTATCCAGCATTCTGGACTAAGTATCAAGGTCTCTAATGACTGCAATGATTGTGCCAGTAATAACAACAAACTTGTCATACACAAATGCAATGGTTGACATTTCTTTGCCAATGTATCACATCATAGTTTCATGTTGCAACTTCCTCTGTTTCAGATGTGTCTTCCATTAGTTGTGACTTCTTAAATGAGAAACCCTTTCTCAAATTAGGTATGGTACTACTGATTTAAGGAGTCTATCTTCTATGTTCTTAGGTATGCTTGATAAGTCCTTAAAGACTATGGATACAAATACCTTATTTTTTATTTATAGCTATACTTAGATGTGAATATGGATATAGATAGATGGTTAGATTATTTATTATTTATTTGCACTGACTGGGGAATCAGGCATCAGTTTGGCATTACATAGGAGACTTGGTTGATACCAGTTATTCATTATTGTTTGGCGCTAACTTGGGGGGTTTTGTGTACGTTAGGCACCATGCAGGAGGTTTGAAAGACTGTTGGGTACATGTTAGTTGATCGTTGAGTGGATTTTGACTAAATGTTGCTTGTACTTTGGATGGTTGTTGATAAGATGTTGGTTTGATATTGATTAGAAGTCACTTCCCTCAACTGGATGAATGTGGATTGAATTCCAATTGAAAGGATAGTTGTTAGGAAACTCCGTTATGGAAACACTGACCATGTACTCTTTCCCCACCCATAAATTTGGTTGATTGCATTTACAAATAAAATAGCTGTCTCCTTATCCAGTTAATTGTGTACCCTTACTTGATTGGCATCCCTCTCCTTGGATCAATATTGGTACCTTGTGTCTCCTAGTAATTATGATTGAAAGTAACTTCTGGCAACAGAAAAAAATACAGCCATAGGCCAGTCTTGGGAAATGGCTATGGGCCTTAAGGAAAGAAATCACATCAAGTTTCGATGCCACTTATGAGCTATGTGAAATTAACAAGGATTCAATATATGATATTTTATCGTGAAATGAGGATTACATCTTCAACAACACTTCTCAGGGTTATAGTGCAAAGGAGTATTTAAAATACGACCCACCAATTAAGTAAGATATAACTTCATAATTGGTTTGCAGTAAGGAGGCAAAATCTTAATATAAGGGTTTAATACAAAGTCAAAACCAAGTGTACTACATTTTTTCTGTAGATTCTATAATTGTTTGATTGCAAGTAGTGTATTGCTAGAGTGATTGATGACTCCATAGCTATTTGGTATACATGGATTTGGATAGAATTTTAGGATATTGGCAGCTGAGCAGAGATTATTTCTTTTTGCATACAAGCATGAACCTCTCACTCTTAGATCACTTCCTCCAACTCATTGTCAATGCATGTACTAGCTATGAGATAAATTATTGCATCTCTCTAGCCAAAATTATAGTGCACGCACACACCTACCACTCCATCACCTCGAGGAAATATTATACATCTTTAGAACCAATCTATTATGGATTTTGATATGTACAATCTTCAATAAATCATATCGATTCTCCTTATGGGAAATATGAAGTTGGTTTATTGAAGGCCTCTCAAAAGAAGCTCATTCTTCCATTCATGTGGTCATTGGTTGTGTATCTCTATGTCAATGCTTTATTCTTGAGTCTTAAAAGTGGCCTCAATTAACAACTACATTTGCAAAGGTTTTTTCCATATCACAGACTACATTTGTTATAGCTTCATACAGACATGGAGCCAGCGTACATTAATGCTTGTGTTCAAAACATTCTTGGCACGATGATGTAACATAGTTTGATTTGGAAGGGAACAAAGTGTATGAATGTTTCAACCAAAACCTCATGATGAGAATTGGAGTATCGCCAATACCAAAATATTATAGATTGATTTGGAAGGGGACAAGGCGTATGAATGTTTCTACCAAAACCTCAGGGTGAGAATTGGAGTATTGCCACCACCAAAATATTATAGAGTGCTTGCTACTTTACATGGACCAAATACGACTTGAACCTAGGCCATCTCATCAGCAAGAGGAGGTATTCAACCACTGAGCTACTAGCCTACTTGCTGATCAAACTATGATTGTTCTTAAAATATTCTCCCTTAATCCACAATCTTTTACTTGATTATCCTAGTCTAGCTTTGATGTCATAGTATATCCCCCCAATCAGCTAGTTCTCAAACATAGGATGTTCCATTAGCATACCAGGGTTCTCTACTCTGTACTATTGTCTGCATTGGAGCTTGGAAGGTGGATGTTCTCCCAACGTAGGAACCATTTGACTTTGATTCTCAGCATCCTATTAGATTTAGTAAAGAGCTTCAGAAAAATCTATTACATCTTACCATAAAAAAATGACACTGGTGGCTAGTAGTGACAGTACCCTAAATAATGCTGAGCAAATTCATATTCTTAGAGCAACTTTCTTTCCACGAAGCTCAGAACTATTCCATAATTTTCAGTTAAACAATAAGGAATTTGTCAATGTTATAGAAGGTAAAAGTTTAATGCTAATATATTAGTTCACCACCAAGTGAAACACCAATTTCAACTAAGAGATTCCATGCAAACATTCTACAAGGGAATTGCTTTTCCATCTGTCTTATATTGTTTTGAGATGTGCAACCACCCTACTTCATTCTGGATTTAACATGTGACCTCCAGAATGGTGAAACAAAATATAAACATTCATAATACTGCCATTTGATGATTCCAATTTCATCAAATCCCATTATAAATCTGCAGTGTTCAACTATTGAAGTACGGGAAATTATGGCCTGGTATCCTCTATTTTTTTGGCGGGAATCACGCTATCCAGCAGAGATCCAAATTTAACTTATACAAGGTTAACTTTTAATTAATGCAAGGTTAAACAGTGCCCAGAATATACATCTTTTTGAAGGGTAGGTTACTTCACTTGGAGATATTAATGTTGGCAGTTTTAGATCTGAATGTGTTTCTGAAAATTCTGACAAGGAGGCTCCATAAATTACTCCATAGTGATGCTATTTTGAGTACATGTTTCCACAAGAGTCTCTCTACTTGAGAACCAAATATGGTGTCTAACTGATGTTTGCAAGTAGCGAAGAAAACTAAAAATTATTTATGACGGTTGCAAAATTCCTAGTTGTTAAAGAAAAAGTTGTCAAATTTATCACTTTGGTAAATAAGAGACTAGCTTTCAGCTCTTGGTCCACCCTTTCGGGAGTGAACACCTTGAATTTATAGTTAGTTTGTAGGTGGTTATACCTTGTCTAAGTTGATCTATCAAAATTTGAGTTCTAATTTTTTCTAAAGTCAGACTATTATCTTTCCATAGTTTCTCAAATATCATCATGTTGATGTCGTATAACGCTGGACTACTCATTAAGATGCACTTTCCAATGATTTAGCTTGTGTTTAATGATACTATTTTGAATTCCACAAGGGTGGCACAAAGTGTTAACAGTAAGGTAAAAAGATAATTAGTTATGTTCCAGTCTGACCTCAGCTGGGATACTAATAGATGAAATTGTTCTACAAGTTATCTGTATTGGGCAGGATTGATACATTTTTTTATTACAAAAATGACATTTCTTGCCAACTATGACTTGTATTTGGCAGCATAATGACTCTAGCATGTCAACTTTTTCTGTGTAGTCTTGTATGTTGAGCAAGTTGTCCAATGTATGAAATAAGATGTAGAAATCTCGAATAGGGGATATGTAGTTTGTAGATTTTGCGATCATGAGTAATGATTGGTCTATTACCACATAGACCTTCTTGGCAAACACCATTTTCATAATATTTTGTAAATCTTTGATGGGCATGTCATATCTAAACAGGCGCTTAACTAAAGAAAAAAGTAACTAAAATGTGCTTGGGTACGTTAGCCCTCCTGGAGACAACTGGCCATCCCCTAATGTACCTAGGCAGCCCCTAAATAAACTGTATATTTTGAGGATGTTCCAATTTTTTGTAAAATAGGGGTGGGGTGGGGACATTTCCTGCCCATCCCCATGTCCCTGAAACGTTTGATATGGGAGATGGACTGGGGATGTTTTCTAGCTGCCCTCATGTCCCTGAAATGTCCCCTATGGGGGATGGGGTCATATTTGGCAGAGGATGCATTCCTGGGAGCATAGACTTCACCTCATTTGGGGTCTCTTGTTGCTTGGGAGTTTTATGATTGACTCGGGGATTCTCAGAACTGTGTTTTCAAATTTTCATCTTTTGTATGCTTTGTATTTACTGACACTCTTTGTTGGAGGAAAGATCTCTTACATTTCCCTTGTGCATGTTCACGCTTATCTTCTCTTACCTCATTGAATTTCTGCATTTACCCATCTGAACATTACTTTTGGAAATTATAAAAATTGAGCTTATAACAGTAATGAAAACTTTAAGGAAGTATTTAAAGTTTAAACACATATGGAATCAATTCATTTTAATAATCTCATTGATTTTCTTTAGATTTGGTTAGCTAGCATATTACAATATTATTTTTTGGGAAATATTCATACCATAATTTTCTGTCTGTTTTTCATTATCCTTGCAAATTGCTGTTATGCTTGACATCATTCATCGACATCTTTATGCACCACTGGCCTTTTTATTAAAGCGTTTTGTTGAATTTCTGAATATAAGCACCTTAAAATGTTTTCTTGTTAATGAATGCTGATCAGTGATATTGGTTTCCAGCTTGTGTCAGTCCAGCAGATATAAATGCAGAGGAAACTCTCAACACTCTTAAGTATGCTAATCGGGCTCGTAATATTCAGAATAAACCAATTGTAAGTGTGGCACATTACATTTTATGTTCAGTTATGCACCATATATATACTAGCTCATGTTATAAGCTGTAAACTTTGTTTGAATCTCAATCTAGAGATGGTCTGCATTAGTAACAAGCTTTATGTGCAGGTAAATCGTGATCCAATGGCCAATGAGATTCAACGAATGCGTCAGCAACTTGAATATTTGCAATCTGAACTACTTTGTGCTCGTGCTGGTGGAGGTGTTCCATCTAATGAAGCACAGGTAATTAATTCTAGACATCAATGCATTGCATACCATCAATAGATTCCATGATGTGTGTTTTGTAATGTACAAGAGATAATGAAGAAAGGGAAATCCAGTATTTTTAATTTATGACCTTGGCATACATAGGTATTAAAGCAAAAGATATCATGGCTTGAAGCTAGCAATGCAGAACTGTACCGGGAACTTCAGGAGTGTCGTAATAAATCTTTGATTCTAGCACAGCATGCTATGGAAGCTGAGGTTAATTTTCTTTCAGTTTCTTGATTCTCACTAGTTAACTAATTTAGACTATAATGATGAAGTAATCCTATGTCCATGTTTTTGTATGTGCTGGAAAGAAGAAGTTTAGATTCAAGGCCATAAAATTTCTTTGCTTTGAATTTTCTGCTAATTTCTGGTTTCTCTGGCTGCTCTCATGCTACTTGTCTTTTACTGCTGTGTTGTTATTTCATCTTAGTATGGATGCATGCTTTCTATAATTTGTTATTTAAGGCATTCCAGTAACACATATCTTGACAGCAATTATGGTTTCATTTTTGGGGTTCTTGTGCATATAACTTTTTTGAATCTTTATATGGATGGTTTGACGTCTGCTTTGAGTTGCAATGAAAATTTACCGTGTTTTGGTTTCTGTAATTGATTCACAGGTCGAGAGAAGTAAATTAAATCTAAAACTCGAGTTATTACGCAGTGGAAAATCATGGAAAGAAATAGATGATATCAATGATGTCCAGGTTTGTTTAGCACTTACTGCGACATAATTCTTTTCCATTGGTAGGACATGTTCTGTTTGAGGTTTGAAGTTAGTCCATAAATCATATTGCCTAGTTCTGCATACATGTAGTGATACTATATCAAATATCTTCTGCATCTTCATTTAAATTGAATTTAAACTGCTGCAAACTCACTGCTTTCAGGTCGTGGATTTGCCAAAAAGTTGCTTACCAAAGATACACTATTTAGAAACTGAAATCCAGAATTTGCAGTCAATTGATTCTCTAGCAGTTGAATCTGCCCCTTTTGTTGGATTAGAAAGCAACAGTTTGGTATCATCTGATAGACATTTCACAGATGGTCCACAGCTTATGGAAATAGGGAGGATGATTTTAGGTCCAGGTAAGTCTGATATTCAATACATTTCATGATAAATCATAAAAGAAGTTAACTTTAATTGTTTTTAAATAAATTTAGTTGATTAAGATTAAGTACTATTTGGTAATTTGCATTGGCGCTTGTGAAAAAGAATCAAGATTAGCACACAGTAATAGAACAGTCAAGAAGGACGTGTCTGGTTGGATGCATGTCAGATTTTCTGTTTATTATGGAAGCAGTTTTCATATGTAAATATAATCATCAAGGTGAATTTTCAAGAATACATGGTTTCTAGTTCACTAAATTTATGTTCTAGATCAATTCATCCTAGATGTTTGAGAACCTCAATATCATTAATGATAAGTAGTCTAATGGAAGGCAAAAGAATACTACGCATAATGTTTAGTGGAGAGTTCCACCAAAGAAGCAATGTCAGGTGAAATAGCATTGATCTATCAGACAAAGCATTAATGCTAGAGGACTACTGTGTGATCATGAAACCGTGTCAGAAATATTTATGAGCATAGAAATGCGATTGTCAATGTGAAATAAGGATCAAATATGTTTCAAATGGAAATTAAGAAATTCAAAAATTGGAAATTACACAATGGCTGCACAGCATGGTGAGTGCAGGTCAGCTATATGAAAAGAGATCAATAAAGGAAAGCTTGAATCTTCAAAACATGAAATAAGAGACAGAAATCGGCAGGTTAAGAGAGATCTCATTTCCATCTAGTAGGGTACGTGTCTTAGATATCCATTTTCAATCATGAATCAATGACACCTTTTTCCTGTCTGTGCCTTAAAAAGCTGTTTTTAGACTCAATTTTAGGTTTGGACGCACTAAATTTTTTGAAACAAAAGGAATTGACATACGTATATTTGTACCTTTAATATAGGCAGGTCCTAGTTACATTATCTTGCAACAATAATGGATTTGCATGGTTAAGGTTCCCTCTGTACAAAGCAGTGGCTTTGTAGTTTCAGTGCAATTCATCCTATTGTATTAGATTCTTAGAACGTACACAAACTTTAATTTATGTAGATCATTGAAGGATCATGTTTTACATATACTCAAGCTGGTAAATGCTACAAGTATTTAATATACTGGGGAGAGCACTAAATATTACCTTGTAGCACACTTTGCAATGTACATAGGTGATGTCTTTTTCATTTGACTTTTAAAAGTGTAAAAACAGCATTACACTACCTTCTTAGTGCTGAAATTTTGGTCTTATTTTTTATTTATATTCTTTTCGTCATTCTGGCCTTGGCCAAGTTCCTATGTCAATCATTTAGATTCTATTTGGTAACACTATAAAGTTTGCATTGACGGGTTGTACTTCTCTCAATATCCAAATCTGTCAGAATAGTGTTTTATTCTTACAGTTGAATTTGGAGCCCTCTCTTTTATTTCCACTTGGACCAAGATCCTCTATCAATGATTTTTATTCCATTTGGAAACATACTTTATATAGAAGGTTTGTACTTCTGTTCGTATCTGAAACTACAGCAGCAGAGTTATTCTTCCTTCTTGGTGTTGAATTTGTAGCCCTCTCATTTGATTCCTGCTTTTCTTCTTTGTAACTTTGGACCAAGATCCTGCCAATCTTTTCAATTTCATTTCATAGGGGTGGGTTGCAACAACCAATGGAAACCTTCAAGCATGCATGATAGTTTGCGAATTTCAGATATACAGATTGTGATTAAAAGTGGTAATGCTTGGATCATTTTATTGAATAGAAAAACATGTATATATACAGAAAGGAAAGTAGTTACATGTAACTACACAGACATCACCTGACTATCTTCCAAGCAGAAGTTAATAGTTATTATTATTCTAATTTCTAACCTTGGACTTAGGACTAACTTGGGGATGGGATAGTAATATTTAACACACCCCCTAATAATCATATGACCTCTTAAGATTTAGATAGTTTAGTGGTGCTGATAGTTCACCAAAGTGCTAAATTAATTCACAGACTAGGACACACTAGAATCCATGGTTCACAGTAGCATTAGTTGATGCTGATCACTACTGATGTATACATCTCTTCTTGTGAATCAAGACACGCTCACCATTCACTAGTACTATCACTATACACAAGTACTATACTTCATTTGTGAATCTAGATGCACTCATTATCAACAAGTACAATTACAAATACGGAAATTTTACCATTTGCAAGACAATATTTGAATGGGGCCTCACAACGTACCTTATAATGGACCCATAGATGTATTCATGAGTACAAAAATATGATTTATTTCAAATAATATATTTCCTCCTCACTATCTTGGTGGGAAGGGTCTTCACCATGCGCTAACTGCAGCCTTCATTCTCTCCAAAATCCTCTTAATACGAAGGGGAAATAATAAGAAGATTTGTAAGCTCTAGTAGTTGTTTTACAACTAAGCAAACTTGGTTTCCTGCAATTAGTATAATCAATTTGTGCCTCTCAAGTAGCTTACCTAACCTCTGAGAAAGATGTTAATTGGATAACTTTTGATGGGTCCTCCAACTTCCACTTTGATGTCCTTGACCATGTGCTGCAAAATCACAATCTTCATCCTTACCAAAGAACCACTTGATCTGGGAATCAATAAGAAGATTTGGAGTCTTTGCTAGTTGTTTTACAACTCTACAAACCTGGTTTTCTACAATTAGTACTAGTTGATTTGTGCTTCTTGAGTAGTTTACCTTATTTCTAAGCAAGAAGTCAATTGGAGGTGAGAATGGTCTCTCATTCTTTTGGAGGGTCCTCCAACCTCCCCTTTGATGTTCCATATCTTACCCATCAGCTGATGTGTGAAAATCACCAAATGATCTCTCATAGCCATGAGAACACAAGAAATGAATGCATTGCACATAGGTTCTCATGTGCTTGGATTGTCAGTTTCTATTAATAATGCATCCATTACAACAACTTATATCAACATTTACAAGATGGTACCGAAAGTCACAATGGAGATTTCAGAATTAAGATCTAGTACTCCCAATGGATTTGTAATGTCCCAAAACCTATGAATTGATTGGTCAAACTACCACCTTCAAAGAAGACTGTAAACAGTTGAAAACAATAATGCCAAAATATGATATTGTAAAAAATAGTGATTTTACAAATTTTGTGACCTGGAACTTCAAAGTTGTATTACAGATGATTGGGCCCTGAATTTAGCTCTGCTCTCAATTATGTGGAAACAGTAGTAGGTAAGACAGTATTGGGCTTGGCAATACATGAGAGGGAATGAACAAATGAAAAATGAATAGTTGCTAGGGAGCTTGGCAATGCATGAGAGGGAAGAAAAAAGCAGAGATCTAAAATGAATAAGCACAATTATGCAGAAACAATAAATGTATTGCCAATAATGCCTAGTGATGGCTCTCCTGATGCCTCCCCGCCCTCACAACATATCTTTCTTGTTTGCTTATCTCGTTCTGCTCTATAGTATTTCTGGAGACAGTTTTATCTCAATCTCCCACCCACATAAAGCACAAAATAATTGCTGAGCATGCTCTAATTGTAAAGAGACAGTGCTGTGCTTCATTACCATGGATCATAATTGTCTGGGTGATCATTGTCTTCACTTTTCACCTATGAAGTCCCTGCTCTAGTGATGCTTATGTGATGTAGAAATAGCGTGGACCAAAATGAAATTCAAATTTGGCAAGTTTGAGAGGAAACACTAGGTTGAAAGGAAACACCCGAGATAACCTGGCATTCTCCTGTAGTCCCCCCTCAGGGAGGCATTCCTAAGAGACATTTATAGCGAGGAGGCATCTCTGGGACATCCCCAATTTTTAAGAAAGGAAGGGGATGTTCTGTCTGTCTGTCCTCAAAACATTCCCAAACTAACATAAAACCCTTGGGGGTATGTCCCCAGGGAACACTGCTGGAATTATACATATTTCTAGTTTGTCTGAAAAGAACAAGGTATTTGTTAGAGCATTTGAATAAGGTTCCTAATAAGCAGTCTACAGGTCGATCTTATTAAAAATTACAGAGTAATTTGAATTTTGATCCTGGTCAACTTGTTAATTTCTCTTTTTTTGTGATTATGCCTGAATATTATTATCTGTCCGTCTGTCCCCAAAACATTCCCAAACTAACATAAAAGTTATAAAACCCTTGGGGGTATGTCACCAGGGAACACTGCTGGAATTATACATATTTCTAGTTTGTCTGAAAAGAACAAGGTATTTGTTAGAGCATTTGAATAAGGTTCCTATTAAGCAGTCTACAGGTCAATCTTATTAAAAATTACAGAGTAGTTTGAATTTTGATCCTGGTCAACTTGTTAATTTCTCTTTTTTTTGTGATTATGCCTGAATATTATTATAACTATAAGTATATGAAAATGTATTAAAAGTGCATTGCTATAGATGGTTTAAACTTTTATTGATTGCGCAAGAACATTGGCTTAAATCTTAACATTGTTTGCAATCAATGATTGGGCCCTGAATTTAGCTCCGTTCTCAATTATGTTACATTGTGGCCATTGCAATGTAGAAATTTTTAGTATTTTATCTCAGAAAATGATATGTTACTGTAACCTTTAAATTCTAAAAAATATATAAACAAATTTTGTTACAAAAGCTCACTACAAAAAGGATAAGATAGAAACTTGGGAATGACATAGCGTTACCTACTTTTGATTGAATGTTAATTCAAGCAAGGGGCTGATGTTTATGAATGGTCCCTAGCTGATTTTTGAGTGTGCACTAGTTGTGCTGTTTACTCTTTAATCCTCAATGATCATGTTGTGATCAACTTTTTTTAAAGTGGCAGGTGAAGAATCCAGGGAAGTTGAAGAAGAAGTGGCAAAAGAGTGGGAACATAATTTACTACAAGATACAATGGATAAGGAGCTACATGAACTCAATAAACGGCTGGAACAGAAAGAGGTAGGGTACTTATCCTTTCTATAATATACACAAATATTTGCTTTCAAAGATTTGTAAATAGAAAAAATAATGTTGTATGTATAGTAGGCACATGTTCAATATTTCCTTACATCCTAATCATCTAATGAAATTCTGGCATTCTTCTTCAACTTCTGCTGTTTTGCAGGAGTTGGATATGAGAATAGGAAAAGAGACCTTTAGGATTAGCTATCTGTGTTGGTTTAACAAGAGCAGCAAATATTATAAATGTTAAACAGTATATTGACACAAATTCTTTCTTTTTTTTGAATTTATAGGCTAGTTGAGATGATAAAGATGATAAAGAAAAGGAGGCTATATGTAGAAATGCTTTAGAAACTGTTTCACTCTTTATGAACTGGCCATCAATCAAGCTTTCCTATCAAAAGAACATAATTGTAGTTGATACAGAGAGGAGGTTCTATCCTAAGAATGGTTTATATCTTATGATTCTTACATTTTTGTCTCTGCAGACGGAGATGAAATTATTTGGCAAAGTTGATACTGCAGTTCTCAAGCAGCATTTTGGCAAAAAGCTTATGGAACTTGAAGAGGAGAAAAAGGCTGTACAGGTGAAGGGCTAGATTTTCCCAGGCTTGTACTGGAAATTAATTAGACCCATGATAAATATTTAATTATTTCCTATTGAACATCAACAGAAGGAGAGAGACCGTTTGCTGGCAGAGGTTGAGAGCCTTGCCAACACAACTGATGGACAGACTCAAAAGATGCAGGAAGTTTATCTGCAAAAATTGAAACTGCTTGAAACACAGGTGGATGTTTTCTCCTATATATACACTCACATATATAAGGAAAATACACAATTGAACTTTGCAATGCATTCTCAAGAAATTGAATATGGAGTCAAAGTAACACTAAGTGTTTCTAGCAATCTGTAACTAAAGCTCACCATATCAAGGTCTTTTTATTTATATTGTAGATCTCAGATTTAAGGAAAAAGCAAGAGAATCAAGTTCAGCTAATAAAGCAAAAGCAAAGAAGTGATGAAGCAGCAAAGCGCTTGCAGGAAGAAATACAATTTATCAAGGCACAAAAGGTATTCCACAATGTTATCATTTTTTAAGGGTTGCATCCAACAAAGAGGTCATGTAAAGCTTAAGAAATTATGAATGTTTTTCTTATTCTTTAGGTTCAGCTGCAAAATAAGATAAAGCAAGAGGCAGAGCAATTCCGATGCTGGAAAGCTTCCCGCGAGAAGGAGCTTCTTCAGGTATTCCTGTTCTTGTTGATTGCACGGTGTTTCAGTTTGATTGATGGACAGGAAAAATATGGAACTCCTAGATATTCTCAGCAATAGCTTTTTTTTTAATCATAAAACACTCCTAGGGTCCATTGTCCATGGTTTTGTCATGAAAAATGTGTTTTCCTTAGTAATAGGTTCTTTTAGTGATTCATGCTTTTTTCAATTTTACATTTAGAATGAACATAATAAGAGATGATCAAATCCCAATAAACAGACAAGTTTGTGTCCTTTCTCCTTGGGTACGTTGTTAAGATTTATGATAATCATTATTAGCATTAGATTATATACATTTGTACCCATGGTATATTTTATGATTATTGTATTCTCTATTTAGATTATAAACTTTTTTCTTGGGCTCCTTTTTCAGGAATTTGTTAGCTTGTTATTCATGCTGCAGGTGAATAAGTCACAAATAGGATAAGATCCATAAAAGTCTAGTCCAACTCTGAGATGCAAGAGAATTATGTGCAAAGAGGATAAATATGGGATGCAAAGAGTGTCAATAGAAACAATTTATTATACCATAAAACAAAAGGCTAGGATAACTTGTTATGGTCATTGTTAAACCTAACTAATGGCTAGGCTAATCGGTGATGACTATTAAACTAACAAACAAATAACATAGAGACATACATGCAAAGATTACAAATTCAAATAGCTTTGTCAAGGTTATTATGAAGACTAGGCTTTGGTCACATGTATTATCATACCACCCTTAGAAGATTTCTAGTCCTGAGTTGGAATCCATACCTTTTCAACAATGTTGCCAGTTTGAGTTTGATGGTTTTCTGATCTTGTACCCCAGGTTTGATATGGTTTAATTTGAATATATATATACCACCTTAAATTGTACCAACAAAAAAAGAATTGAGAACATAGTTACAAGGCTCGCCAAAAACTTTCTAGAATTAGTGAGAGCGTACTTTTGGTTTAATCTCATTCTAGAGTAATGCTACTATGACTGCAGCAGCATTGCAGACTTTTCTGAGATATAAGCACAAGAACTCACATAGAGCTAGTGTTTCTAGGACAAGTGGTATAGGCTCCTCTCTACCATAGTTAAGATTCCATGCTTTTTTTGTTTTTGATGCCATGGATATCATCATAGTTTGAAAACTCAGACTCAACATGGACTCAGCAGCTTAAAATAGGACTCATTCTAGGGACTTGGCAAAAAAACCGACTACGACTCAGCAAAGAAAAAACAAAAAAGGAAAAGGGTTTTAAGTCTTTTTGGCTTTTCCTAAAATCTTGCAAGTCCTTCCTAAAAACTCACGAGTCCTTCCTAAAAACTTGTGAGTCTTTGACTTGAACTCACTAGGACTTGGCTCGCAAGTTTGTGGCAAGTCAACTTGGCAAGCCACGAGACTCACGAGTTGTGGCGAGTCCCAAGAGTCTTCGAACTATGTACAAGTTTTGTACACCCAAGACATGAGAAAGTTATCTATTTTAAAAATATAGTTTCCTTCAAACCAAATCCACTTTTGAAGTCATTTAATTGATGTATACTTATGTATGTGATCAAAGTAGCTTTTAATTGATAAGTTGAAAGTTTATTTATTAAATGTTGCATGGTTAAAGATTAAAATTCTTAAGAAATCTCTTTATTTCATTGTTTCTCAATTTGAGGAGTCTTTCTTGAGTTTGAGTGCAAGTAAAAGTCAGCATGCGGACTTTGAGTCCTATAACTATGCTTGAAATGCAGTTGATGGAAATAATTGAAAATTCAGTGCCGAATTTCAAATCAATATAAATCAATAATCATTAGTGTGTGCTTTATCAAGAGCATCAATGTCATTTGTTTTTTTGTTAGAATAAGTAGAGCTCTAGTGCCACACGTACCAACTTCACTATACAAGCTTTATGTAACAGTCTCATACCCACATCCTCAATTGATGCTAAGGAAAATTGTGCAATCAAATCATCCAAGTTGGCATACTTAGGGGCTAGATCCTATGCGTCATCACCCACTCCTTGTACTCAACTTGCTTATGTGAGAGGAGGTGCAAGGTCCTAGTGCCACTCCCACTAGATTCACCGTACAAGTCCTATGTAATAGTTTCATGCTCATCATCCTTGATTGAAAGTTGTGCAATAGAAGTTAGCACACTCAAGGGCTACATCTCAATGCCTCATTATCTCTTGTACTCAACTTGCTGATGTGAGAGGTGCAAGTTGAAATCAACACACCTATCAATTCCTTTGCCTTTTTTAGTTAACAATTGCTCTTAACTAAGTGGGTAAATCAGTATGTATCTAGGTCCACTTAGTTTAACAAGAACTCACATCTTGTTGAGATTTGAGACAAAGTCAATACAAAATTTACAATTATAGTTGTAAAATAAAAGTATGAAAGTTAAAAAATTAAAAAAATGAATCTATGAATATAGAGGTTGTGGATGATATATAGAATTGTAGTTTAACTATGTACTCAACCATTTTCACAATGTGCACTAGAAGTGGCTCAAGATATTAGAATCTTTGTTAGAGGTGATACTTGACAACAACTCATGTATCTTCACAACTTCCTTGAAGAATAGGGTGCAAGATTGCTTTCCTTGAGATGCTCTGCATCTCAAACCCTAGGTTTTATGGTTTTGAGCACAATGTTCAAAAATTAGACAGCGAAAGAGGTTGTGGTGGCTACCCTAATCATTTCGCTTCATCTTTAGAAAGCCATGAATCATCCTCAAGTCCCCTTCTCTTCCAAAAAACCATATTTTACTTCTTGGTTTTGTTGTTCAAACACTCCTAAAAAATCTGCTTTATTTCGTTTTAAGAGTTCTCAAGAACTTTTTGCCTCTAACCTGGCCCTTATGGTCAGGTTACATCCTTCTCTATATCTTGAGCTCCATGGAGCTCATATCAATCAACCACGTTGAACATTGGTGAGATATCCAAATCTTTTGGTGATTCAACCTCAGTAGCATTTTTGAAATCCTTAAAAACACTTTGCTTTGACAAGTCTTCTCAGGCTTCAACTTATTATGCATTCACCTATTCAATCTCTCCTTCCTTATGTGTACCATGATAAACTTGCCCTATGAGTAACTCTTCTTTCTTATGCTCATTTGCACTTGCTTTATACTTCTTGTTATGTTATCTCCAATTGCTACTTCATTTACGCATCTCTTGTATGTTATATGCAAAATCTTTTGCATTTGCAATAATGGATTATCTGTATGGTACTCTCAAAAAGTTTGTGACACCTTCGAAGATGCCCCATACATAAGCTTAAAAGTGATCTTGCTAGTAGACTGATTGATTGAGTATCTGGACACAAATTTTGCTTTCACCAACAATGTATCCCAAGATGTCAGTTTGCCTCCCACTAAACTTCTTAGGAGATTTCCTAGATAGGTTAACAACTTTTGTTTGATTGTATGTTTGTGGATGACATGCAAATCTGCAGTTTACTTGTGTGCCCAACCTTTTCAACAGTATGTGCTAGAAGTGGCTCAACAACTTTGTATCCTTATTTGAGGTCACACCCAATGACAACACATATATCTTCACAAATTAATTAAATAATAGGTCTACAATCCTAGAAGCATTATTCATCTTTTTCAAGGAATAAAATTCGCCATTTTAAAAATTTATCCAACAAGTACAAAGAGGGAATTATTACCACTTCGACTTTGTGGCAGTCCAAGGACAAAATCCATGGAAAGTTTCTTCCAAGGCTTTTCTTCAATTTGCAGTGGCTTATATAACCATGTTTTACATGACATCGCAATGCAAATCTGGTAAAAAAAATCACTTCTCCAAAATGGTCAATGTCTTGTCTATATTGAAATGCTTTCCTAGTCCTTCACTATGTCTTCTAACGGGAATCTCTTTCATGGAACTTTGTGGCATTTATAGTTGCTGTTGGAATACTGTCATTGATGTCAAAAGAGAACAAGGCAGGTTTCAGAGGATAGCAAGGCAGAATTAAGAAGACAGCAGGGCAGATCTAAAAGAATAAATTCATTACACCCTTTGTAGATTTTTTTAATTGCATAGAAAATCTAAACTCCTATCTACATGGGCTGACCCATGTCCAGTACATAAGGGAAGAAATAATAAATAAAATGCATATCAAATATTGGACAGCCTTCTTCAAGAGCCAACCTTAATTAAAGGGATTGAAAATATTTTTATATTAATTTGTGTGCCCATTCTAGAAGGGACGACCCTCAAGAACCTAGCGCTCACCTTGTGCATTCCCTTATTTGTCACTTCATTTGTTTTTTTCCCTATTACTGTTACCCTTTTCTTTCCGCCTTTAGAACAGATTTTCCTTTGCCCTCAATGCAAATTTGGTAGGCATCCTCAATAGATTCAATTGGAAACAAACTAATCTGATCTGAATTTCACTCTGCGACCCATTCAGATACTAAGAAACCTTCTCTGTGCCATCCTTCATGTGACCTTTTTGGATGTTGTTTGTAAAACTCATTCTACTCCATAGTCAGTTTTTTGTCTCAAATTCTATAATTTCTTGAGCTACTCTAAAATATAATTTGCAGGCAAAAATTTACCCTTCAGTTGCACTACCATCTTATCCCATATGGTGATCTTTTGGCTATTCTTTTCTACCTTGTCTTTCTACATAGTCCCACCATAGGGTCACATGCCCCTTCAACATGGTGGTTGTATACTTGACTATCTTAAGGTCTTCAATGGTTTCAAACTAAAAATATTTCTCTCTCACTGATCCAATTCCACAACTCCTTAGGATCTGACTTCTTAAATAAATAGGAATACCAAACCTTGTTTGCTTCCTGCTTTCACCAATGCCATAGAAAATTTATCATCTTCACTTAATTCTTTTCCTTAACAAAGCATGGTTCTTGGACTGGTCTTTCATCGTCATTGACACTTTTAGCTTTGACCGTTCATTTCCTATGTGGTTTCAAGGGCTGCCAACCTTGCTTCAATAGCTATTTTTAGAATGTCAGCAAATTCATCATCTTGCCTGCTCCTTTCTATCATATTCATCATCATGCTAACGACCTTCTCCTTAAGCTAACTCGGTGCAACTAATGCACACATTTCTACCATGGGGTTGCCTCCAACTGCTGCAATGAGGCTTTGGTACCACTTGATTCGGTCATGGATAGAGAACCCAATGAAGAACAGTTTATCCTTGCAACCAAACATAGATAAGTAAAATAACAAATAGAGTATACAACAAAAAATAGATATAGAGATAGTTGAGATGTTGCAAATTAATCATAGTATTATTAATTCTCAATAAATAGCATGCATGTTGTATTCAAATTACTTTGTTGCAACCAAACACAGATAAGTAAAATAACAAATAGAGTACACAACAAACAATAGATACAGAGATAGTTGAGATGTTACAAATTAATCATAGTATTATTAATTCTCAATAATTAGCATGCATGTTGCGTTCAAATTACTTTGTTGTAAACTTCAAATGATTTGACGCAATAGGTCACTATCAAACTTCAATGATAAGAAAGCTTGTACAATCATAAATGCTTGTTGGCTATGTGCCCATTACATCAATTTAGAACATGAAGCCCACAATGAGACATATCTCCTCTATGTTATCCCCTGCTCTAGGATCTTTCTATCCTATTTATAGGGATCCCTTCTAATGATAAGGTATCACTGATGAAGGGTCATGAACTTTCTTCCATAACATTTCATGGACCAACTCAAAGTATTGAATTTGCTACAATATTCAAAAATTGGGCACTAAACTTGAAAGGCCCTTTGCATGTTATGCTAGCCAGTCAAGAGGAACCCTAGGGTGGGTGTTGTGTGTAGTGAGATCTACCATTGGAACTTGATGTGGTTCAACTTCTAGTCATGGACCTTCTTAGGAACCATAAACTCAAAAATACCCTCAAATGCTACCGCAATGCTTGAATGATCACTACATTGTGAGATCTTGGTTTGGGGCCTAGAATGTGTTGCAATGGAAATTGGGCCAGAAAAAGCATATGCAGCAAGAATTATCTTCTGACGTATAAACTAAGACTAGAAAACCACTAAAAACATGCAAAACAAAAAAAAAATCATGAAATTAAACAGTGTTTGGTGATGCAAGAATTGTCAACCCTTGAGATGCTCTTGCATCATAAAGACATTGGATATATGTCTTTATGATGCAAGAGCATGCATCCTTGTACTTGTCTTGAAGAATGCTAAGTCTATGTCTCATTGAAGCTATAAAGTTCTCAAACTCACCCATGACTATGTCTTGTACATTTGCATAAAAAGTGCCTACTGAATGCTACTTTATACCCTTTGCTATCTTCAGCTTCTCTATATGATGGTATTCTTATGGGAAAAGAAAGTATCCTTATGCTATAATATTCACATGTCAAGGCAAATGCTAGGAGATGCAAGGGAGGACTCATCTTGTTCCAAGGTTCAAGTATGATTTTTTGCACTTGTTTGATAATTGTTTTCGAGGAGTCATTCTTCTTTATTGGTATTATGCTCTTTTTGTCATAGAGTCTGGTGCACCCTAAATTTTGAGAGTCCAAATCCATTATCAATAAGAAAGTTTCTCCATACTAAAAAAATCAAAGGAAGCAAGCTTTATGACACAAATAAATAGAACTAACTAATCAAAGCCTTCAGAAAATGCTGAAATTTCGACTTGCTTCAAAGATGATGCTGGCAGAGCCTGAAGATGGTCTCCTTTTAAAAATCTAAAAATGATCCAGTTCGGGAAATCAAATTTCTTGTCTTCAATAAAAATCTTAGCTTTCTACAAGGTACCCAAATCCGAAAGTTAGGTAGTTATTTTTTAGTTAGTTTATTGTTTTTCAAAATAATTTGTAATAAGGGTTGTGTCTTTTCACCCTAAAGAGGTGTGAAAGCCACTCAAACACATATATATACATAATGTAAAATGTAGAGAGTGACATATTCGAATAAGCAATTAGAAGAAGAATATTTGTAAGGGAAGATGTAATATTAAAGCATGACTTTAATATATATTTCAATATTATATTTTAATAATAAATATAAGGTCATTTTTCCAAGGCAAAGAGATTGCAATTAAAATGTGGATTCGTCCTTTGTGATCAATAAATAGATTATTGAATTATTCTGACAGATTTTTATTTTTGCATTGGATATTTTCTTGCATTCTTTGTTCGACAATTAGGATAGTGTGAAATATATGTGTTTCCTTATCTCTATCTAATCAGACTTCCAACTGGAGAAGTTAAATTCCTTTTGGACTAACGGAGAATTGCATATAAGATTTGTCTTTTGAAAAGCTTAGGAATAATTGATGATATTTTTATAAATATTGTCTCATAAAATTGTATGTAATAATCCTTGTTATAGTTGACTCTATCGCTCGAATAAACAAAGGCATTGGTCATTTAAAATCATTGGAATATAATTATTGGAGTTATTAATTGAAGGCATAAATCTATATACTTCCTTCTTGCAAGTATCTAATCAATTATCGATAAACCTTACACAGACATTCAAATCATTTCAAGTAATCACATAACTTTATACTGATCGAGTTTGAGGATTTTTGCCAACCGGAGAACTCATAAGCTTAAATTCGCTATAGAAAAGCCTTGAATAAAGTGATCAGGTTCGAGGTGAAGGTTTACCCGCCTAGGTGTAGCAAAGCGTAAAGTGCAGGGAAATTTGGATTATTCCCGTTCGTTGGCCAGAACTAATTTGGAATCCAATTGGAGAATTGGCAGGCTCTTGGATTTCCAATCTGTGGTTTTGGGAACCAACAGACTGGCGACTTTGTTGGGGAGTTGTTGTGACAACATTATTCGAAATTTCTGGTGATTAGAGAGTTAGACTCTATTGGAGACAGAACTCGGAATCAATTGTATGATTTTGTCCTTCTTATGAAGAAGGTGGCGACTCTATTCAATAAGATTTTAGTTGGTAACTCTACTGAGGGAGAAGACTCATAAGGAAATGGTAGATAGCTTTTTCAAATGTATTGATCATTTCAAAGAAAGCCTTTTATTATAGATGGCATCAGGCCATTGGATTTTAGCAATTTTGATTATGAACCTAGCAAGTTATCCCCACAACTTTCAAAACTTGTACCAAAGTTCCATGGAGAATGGGATGAATCAACACTTCGGCATTTGGATGAGTTTTATACATGTATAGAGGATTATGAAATTTGTGCAGAAGATCAGGTAATGAAGCTATTTGTCATGACATTAAAAGACAATGCAAGACAAGCATATGAATCATTACCTACACAAAGTATTTCATCTTGGAAAGAATCTGAACAATGGTTCCTATATGAATTCCATGATGCAAGCGATGAAGATAACATGTGTTATGAACAGTGTGAAGACCAAAGTTGCAGCATGGAGGAGGATCTTAGCATGTCTCCACTTGATGCCTTTTTCAATTTGGAAAGGTATGAAGGTGAATCTACGATACAGTTGTTCATAAGGATGATGGGTTTCTATTTGGAGATACCATCAAACATTGCACCTTCAAGCAGGGAATTTCTAAGAAGACTTTATGATTTGGGGGTCTCTTTAGATGACCTTGATTTGAAGCTTCTTTTTCAAAAAGTAAGAGAATATAATGAATGCAACGTGAAACATATAGATGATGATTCAGACCCAAATATAGAAGAAATTTAGGACCAGGTTGGAGAAGAAACCACCCATGATAAGACTTGTTTGACAACAAATATCAGTGAATGTGAAAATGAGGAAGAGGATTATCTCAGTGTGGAAGAGATTTCAGCCTTGTTAGACATAGAATATCATAAACATATTGAGAGAAACGGTCCAAATTTTTTCTCAATCCACCATAGTAGACAATTTAATGAATCGATACATATTCAAGGGGTACTAGATGAAGGATATAATAATGAAAAAGAATTGCATACAGTGTATGAACAAGAGGAAGCTTCGGGAGATAATGTCAATGAAGATATTAGTCTTGTTGATGAAACACTTGATGATCCAAATGAAAGCTCTCAGGAAAGCATGCCCGAATTCTCTATGTTCCTGAATCCGTTGTTTGAAGAGGAAGTAGATGAAGATATGTCTGAGCTCTCTATGTTCTTGAATCCGTTGTTTGAAGAGGATTCTTTATGCAATGGAATCCATCAGCATTATAATGAAGATAGCAGTCCTAATTTTAAAGTTGATGAAACTCATGAAGTGCATTCGGAGGGTGAGATATCTTTCAGTTCATCCTTTGAGCCGAAGGTACACCAAATATGTGAAGATGAGATGGAATCAGCCAAGCATGATGGGGGAAATAGATTAAAGGATAGTCTCGAAGATTGCTCAAATATCACACCTAACCATAGCCCTGGTATATGTGAAGTGTCCCCTAGACATGAACCATCTTTAAAACCATTATATGAACAAGTGTTGCACCATAGGCCTGAAGAAAAGATTGGATTAGACAAACATAATCTGCATTCTAAATATGGAGACATAGAAAATTGTATACAAAAGGACAATCACGCAAAGAAGATTTATTCTAATGCTTATATGACTGATCACATGCATGACCATAGGTATCTTCTGTTCGGCAAGGACCAAAGTGCATTTGATGATTTCTCAAAGGCAAAACAAAATGAAAATACCAAAAACTGCATTGATAAAGCAACAAGTATTGTTCACAAAAATGATGGCATCATATTCAAGAGATCCAAAGTGTTACGTGATCAAAATCAAGTGTTCGATAGAGGAAAGGATCAGTGTTCAATTTTGGGGGGCCTGGGGCCACCCAATTTTACTTTGCATCAGATAAAAATTATGGATACTTGGTTTGCTTCTCCAGAGATAGCTGGAATCTCGCTATGCTCACAGAGAGCATACGTCCCCAGAAAGAGCCACTGGTGGTACCCTAAATTTTGAGAGTCCAAATCCATTATCAATAAGAAAGTTTCTCCGTACTAAAAAAATCAAAGGAAGCAAGCTTTATGACACAAATAAATAGAACTAACTAATCGAAGCCTTCAAAAAATGTTGGAATTTCGACCTACTTCAAAGATGATGCCAACAAAGCCTGAAGATGGTCTCCTTTTAAAAATCTAAAAACGACCCAATTCGGGAAATCAAATTTTCCATCTCTAGTAAAAAACTTAGCTTTCTACAAAGTGTTTTGGTTTTCGACCAGACCCAAATCCAAAAGTTAGATATTTATTTTTTAGTTAGTTTATTGTTTTTCACAATAATTTGTAATAAGGGTTGTGTCTTTTCACCCTAAAGAGGTGTGAAAGCCACTCAAACACATATATATACATAATGTAAAATGTAGAGAGAGTGACATATTCGAATAAGCAATTAGAACAAGAATATTTGTAAGGGAAGATGTAAATATTAAAGCACGACTTTAATATAAATTTCAATATTATATTTTAATAATAAATAAAAGGTCCTTTTTTCAAGGCAAAGAGATTGCAATTAAAATGTCGATTTGTCCTTTGTGATCAATAAATAGATTATTGAATTATTCTGACAGAGTTTTATTTTTGCATTGGATATTTTCCTGCATTCTTTGTTCAACAATCAGGATAGTGTGAAATATATGTGTTTCCTTATCTATGTCTAATCGGACTTCCAGCTGGAGAAGTTAAATTCCTTTTGGACTAACGGAGAATTGCATATAAGATTTGTCTTTTGAATAGCTTAGGAATAATTGATGATATTTTTATAAATATTGTCTCATAAAGTTGTATGTAATAATCCTTGTTATAGTTGACTCCATCGCCCGGATAAACAAAGGCACTGGTCATTTAAAATCATTGGAATATAATTATTGGAGTTATTAATTAAAGTCATAAATCTATATACTTCCTTCTTGCAAGTATCTAATCAATTATTGATAAACCTTACACAAACATTCAAATCATTTCAAGTAATCACATAACTTTATATTGATCGAGTTTGAGGATTTTTGCCAACTGGAGAACTCATAAGTTTAAATTCGCTATAGAAAAGCCTTGAATAAAGTGATCAGGTTCGAGGTGAAGGTTTACCCGCCTAGGTGTAGCGAAGCCTAAAGTGCAAGGGAATTTGGATTATTCTCGTTCGTTGGCCAGAACTAATTTGGAATCCTTTTGGAGAATTGGCAGGCTCTTGGATTTCCAATCTGTGGTTTTGGGAACCAACAGAGTCAATGCTGTCATATATTCATATGTTGTTGATCTATATGTGAACTTGAGCATACACACAATGGGCTTAGTGAAACTAAATAGATATTCAAATGATAATCATTATCTAGGACTAGTACTTATTTTCTTGGCCTCTATTTGTATTAACTTGCCTTCATAGACTTTTCAATTTGTTAATTACCATGGCGCTCAATGCGTCCTACATCTTCACACATCATCTCAAAATGATTCTGTGAATTGAATCAAATTTTAAGAAACTAATATGGTGTCAATAAAAGAAATTTTAAAAATAGATGATATAGGAAGTAACATAAAATTATAAATATAAAGCATTGTAGGTAAAAATTTTAATTGTGAATTCAACGTAAATCAAAAAATAAAATATTGAAATTTTATTAACATACCTTTGACAACTCCAATTTGGAGGACTCAAAGATGGTTTGTGATGTGTTAACAAGTAACAAATATCAAAATCTCCTTAGCCTTCATGTAGATTTTCTTTATCCACTTGATTTGTGTGCCAAGCTATTGCATCATCAATTTGAGTGAGTGGATGACACATGGTGCCCAGTATATGTGCATGTATCTTGCCTCAACCAATAACCCAACACCTGCAATTTTTAGCATGTTTGGTATGATTTGGAGAATATTTTGAGGCCTCACCATCTCAATCAACTTTATTAAGATGTTGATAAGAATCATATCCTTGACTTACCCCTCACAATCAATTGCCTTATAAGACATTGTCCCTTTTGGGAACAATGCAATGTATTAATCGGGGCTTGCTTTTATAGTCTTTCCATCTATTAGAAACGACAAATTCCTTGTTTTGATCCATGAATCTCTAATTGGCTGTAATAGACTTCTACAATTATTTCCCTTAGCCAATAAGGTGATGTATACCTTTTCATAGCCAAGACCTATATACTTTATGGTTACCTCGGTAATCACCCTCACCATTTTATGCCAATGTGGTGATCTAACAAGGTTGAAAGGGACCCATTGGCATAAATACAAGGCACAATGTGTTCATCAATAGTGCCCCTTAACTTCTTTTGAAAAATGCCCTTTGTAATGGACCTACATCCTTTATTTTTCTGCAGAAAAGAGGTGCTATCATCTTCCCAAGAATATTGTATTGCAAAAAGTAGATATGTGGCAACCATTATTGGAGGGGTGGAGTGTGGCCCTGTAGGTGGCTTGTAGGATACTTTCTCAACCAAAGGATGAGATGCTGATGCAGCTCCTTTGGTTGCACTGTCTACTTCCTTTTCCTCTTTGATATAGCAAGTATTTACCACTTTAGCAACCCATTTTGTTTCTCCCATCACAAGCTTGGATTTCTTGGTCAACAATTGTACACCAGTGGCATTTCATTTGAGTATACAAGCTCTTATACTTGTTCAATGACAAACAAAACCCTTGTCTCCATAAGCTCCTGAATTGTTGTGACATGTTGCCAATGCAGTGATGATGGTTCAAATTCAAAAGCCCTAGCCAAACTTTGACCCACTCAACTAGAACTACCTACCATTGCAAATTATTTATTAATGTAAATCTGCAATACCATTACTTGTAAATAATTGAATAAGAAATTCAAAAACAACTTATGATTTAAAAAATGAAAAAATAGATCTCGAAAATAAATATAAAAAAATTGCAAAAGCTGAAACATCTTATGTTGAATGACAATTCTCCTTGATACAATCAGTTTGATCATTCTAGCACCTATCTAACATTTCTCGAGGCATAGGATTAGGGCCCTGGCTATGCTTGAACACTTTAAAAACTAGCAGCCATGAGCATTGAGAAGAGAATTCATTTTGTGTGAATGAGGAATGAGAGGTAAGGATAAGTTCAAATTTGTGTTTTGTGTTTTGTAGTGACATAAGAGTCACCCTCTAGGGATAATGAGGGTGATATTTTTTGAAACTTTTTTTGTTTTTTTTTAATTATTTCACTTGGGTTCTTCCTGAGTTTTCCTTGGGAATATAGTCCTGCTGATCCATTTGGCCTCAATTTGTTTGAGACATAGTGTTCATAGGTCAGGCATAGGATATACCACCGACACACCCAATCCAGATATGGTTGAGCTTTGAACCCAAATCCGACTAGGGATAGGTTACCCTATAATACGTGACAACATAGGTTAGCAAAGATTTAAGACATAATATTAATTAGTAATTTGTTAACTTTTATGCTTTATGTGCATGTTGGTTGTAGAGGTGTCTTAACACCTCACCAAATAAATGTGATATCCTTGTCAACCTGTCTTGCATCTTTGCACCTTGATCTGAACATTTTACGTGGAATTCTCTATATACTCTTGTCAATGTGTTATTGATACAATTTTTTTAGGAGTGTAAAGGATTGTAAGAGTGTTTTGAAAAGTAGTTAAACTTAGCGAAAAGAATAAAGGATTTTGCTTTAAGTTACTGTTGGGGTGTAAAGGTAAAGGTAGTTGTTTAGGTTACTGCCAAGTGACACTGATTTGGTGTGTGAGATTCTTCTTATGCAAGTATTCCACAAGACAGTTATTTACATTTTATATTTTCAGCGGGGTAACAACCTTACCCACGATTTGTTTCGAACTTGTGACCTCCCCTATGAACAACACAAGTTTTCACCATTTGGTCAGCTCAACTTGCACGGTATAATTTGACATTGAACATAAATTAGGAGATGTCGAAGCATTACATTGTTGTCAAGAGGTGACTAGAGGATAGTATGATTTATCCTCCATGAAAGTGGATGTCTTAGAGATGTTTTCTACTCCATAACTTAGGAAGTGGGAGAAGTGCCTTCCTAGTCCAAGGGGCATCTCCTTATGAGAACAATATTTATGGTAGAAAACTTTTTTTTTAAATTGAAGCACAATTAAGACAGCCTCTATTGGAGGCTTACAGAGTCTTACACTATTCTAGGACACCATCATGACAGAAAATTCATGAGAAACTCTGTGAACTCTGTGGCATGATAGTAACTGAAAGCTAAGCTAATCTGGTCATTCAGAAATCCATAATAATTGATTCTTCTAGGATGAGTATTTACATTGATCCAGAGTGTTTATTAGTTTTTGTGATATGATAGAATGCAAGATAACAGCAATATTTCTATCATTGAGCTAAGAATCATGGTTGAGCATGAAACTCTAAATGGTGGTCATGTCGAAATTCTTCTCACCATACATAGAATCCAAGAAGAGAGATGATTCAGTCAACAGGCATGAAAAGCTTAACATGACACATTTTGGACTTAATTTTACATTCAGATAGCAAATCTCAAATCTAGGAATTGTAGAAATAAATAAATAAAGAAAAAATTATATTTAGGTCCGTGGATGCCCATAAATAAGTCAATGGGACTTGAGTATAGCAGTTTACAATAGAAAGTTGAAGTAAGATAAAATTCACGAGGACTGTTTTTTGAGCTATATCATATTGCAAAGGTGGGTAGCAAGTCAAATAAAGAAATTTTTCTTAGATCCTTTTTCTCCATTCTTTTTTATAGTGTTAAGGTGAACATGCTTTCATATGCAATTGTTTCTCTATTTATGTTTCTGATGTTATTTTACTACAGTCACACAAAATAAGGCTAATAAATCCCAATTTGAATGATTCTTAGAGGGATAATTTAATAAGTGCATGCTTGTCTAGATACAGCCTAATCTACTATTTTACATTCAACATTGTAACATCTTAGCCATGGTACTCAACTGCAGCGTATCTCTTACCTAAACAGAAAATGGAAATTAATCTCTTTTTAAAATATTTTCCACTTTATTATAAGGCTAAATGAACATGGAAAACCATATTTTCAGTTATATATATTATATACTATCTCTGAAGTATGAGATTGTCTGGCTTTTTCATTATACGTCATTATAATTAAAGTTGGTATGTTCTGCCAGGCTGCCTTCTCTTTTTGGCAAGATTTTAACATGGTATTCTTGTCTGGCTGCTGTTTTTGCTTTATAAAGGTTCTTGGAAAGATTGCGGAGTTATCCCATTTCTTGTACATGTGCATTGATGCCTATGAAAGCATAAATTTGACATTTCAGATATTGTATTCATACAATTTTTTTTTTATTTCTGTTGCTTCTTGATTTGATTAGCTTCACAAAATGCCTATGAAAGCATAAATTTAACATTTCAGATATTGTATTCATACAAATTTTTTTTATTTCTGTTGCTTCTTGATTTGATTAGCTTCGCAAGGAGGGGAGAAGAAATGAATATGAGATGCATAAACTTCAAGCTTTGAATCAACGGCAAAAGTTGGTGAGCGTGCATTTTTTATTTTTTATGATTCAGCATCCATGATATTTACGTTTTTCTTCAATTCTTGTTATGGCTACAGGAAAATCTTCTCTCCGAGGTTAGAAAAATAGAACGCACTTTGTGTTTTCAGCTTTATTCATGTGCCATGAATTTACTTTGAATTAGATCTGTACTGAAAATTACTTCTAAGATAAAATGTGTTTTATTGGAGATCTAAATAGAAGCTAACCGATGACAATTTAAATGTTAATTTGATGTCAACTTTGAAATTATAAGGATATTCATTTATCTCATTGAGTAGGTCTAACACTAAGTTACCGGGTTCTTCTGGTTTATGCTTGGGTCCTGGTTCGGTCCTTCCCAAATACGGGTCCAGATTCGGTTTGGTGTGAGTTCGGACAGGATCCGGACCACACCTTGTGGGTTCGGCAGGGAGAATTAGTGAAGAATTTGAATACTTTTCATGATATTTGATCAGTGATGGCTGATTGTTAAAGCTGACGTGATTATTTCTGAACTGGAACATTGATATGGTGGTGTATTTTGACATTTTGCTATGTTATTAGGACTAAAATATTAATATATAAGGTGGTGTTTTTTGCTATATTAATGTACTATTAGCATAGTTGTATATTATTAACTTAATAGTTATTTACTGCTGCATATATGTATATATTTTTTTTATTTTTATTTTGATATGTTTTGTATAGATAAACCCGAAGCAAACCCAACTCCCCCCCAAAACATAATTTTGATTGAACCTGCAAACCCAAATCTGAATTTGAACCCAAATCTGAATCCAAACCGGAACCAGCAACTTAGGTTTAACACAATTTGAGTTAATCATCTATTAGTTTTTAACCTTTTATTATGTATTTGTACATTGCAATTGTGTCTTCAAATCTAGGATTTTTCTACAGTATACCTTGTAGTTGGTATGCTAAATCAAAGTTGAGAGCTTAGATTTGGTTTGAGAAAATTCCTTCTAGAGTAAAAATATTAAATCTTATTTTGAAATAAAGCTTAACTATTCATCCTTGATTTGTAAGTTATAGATTGAACATTAAAAATAGATGTATGTTTGGAATGCATGTATGTGTACCAATGTGAATAAATTTCCATGTAATCCAAAAGGAGACTTTTTTACTTAAAATCTATTATATCTCTCTAACAATTATAAATCCAACTAGGAATTGATTTTTGAAGTCAATTCCTCTAATCATGTGTGTATTTGTTTACTGTTTTAATATTCTTACATAGGTTGTCATAAGTTTTGCAAATCATAATTGATAATTTTATCTATAGTATTTGTTCTTCATGGATATAATAAAGGTCTTTAAAACTAGGTCCTAAATCTAAAGGAATTGTTCATTTTCTTGTTCTTAACATTGAATTCGGGCATTAAGATTTATCTTAGTTGTAGGATGTGCTCCCTGCCTCTGTGCATTGGGTCCAGATGCACACCAGTTTGGATGTGTCATCTGGATGCACTCCAGATGCATCCAGAATGCATCCGAAGTGCATCCGGACACGCCCAGGCGCATCCACGTCACTTAAATTGACTCAAAAAACATCATTGTTTTTGGCTAAACACCCTAAAACAACCCTTTATGAGGCCATTCAACTTAAAAACATATCACAGAACCGTCTTCAAGATTGAGATCTTCATAGAAATAACTTGTGGCAGATACTGATTTATGAAGATTATGGTACCATCACCAATCAACAGTTTCCCATAGGGGATGGTATTTTTCATCAATACTACCATAGATGGCTCTAATGGACTTCTTGGTCTTGTCCATGCCCTTGTGCATTTAGCCTATCAAGGGCTTCTTCCTATCAACAACATTAAAGAGGCTAAACTAAAGCTTTGTGACCCTTAAAAAAAGTATTGAGATCTAAGAAGAGAACATAAACAAATAAAATAATATAAAAGTAATAAGTAAGCAAAAGAGGAATGACAAAACAACATACCTCTACAATATCTCTTGTCAAAAGCCACAAGTTCTCATCAAAGATCCAATCTGTACAACCCTGGCATTCGTAATCAAATATAAAATTTGAGACTGCTCCTTACTAACAAATATACATTTCAAAATAGCCCCTATTGAAGCTAAAACTACAATATGATAAAATTGGTTTCAAAGTAGGTTACTCTAGGATAAGAAAACTCTTCTATGTTTTCTCACAAAGTCAAGTAGCGAAGCATAGTTGAATATATATTTGTAAATATTACAAACATGATCTAAGGATGTTTGCTAAGATTCTCCGATACAATATTATAAGGTCAAGGAAATGAGTGAAACATGGAATCTTGAAAAAAGATGGGTGCCTCTCCATGAGAAGTCTATTTACAACAACATAATTTGTCACCTCATTTGTGACGATCTGCATAACATTGGCTCCACCTACTTTAGTCACAACTTCATATGAATCTTGCATAGAAATTTTGCATTTCTTATCTTTACTAAAACATCAATAAATTTCACAAAATCGTTCTGAGAAAGAAACCAAAAAATTTAATAGACTATCTCTTCCATCCAACCTTAAGACACGATGATACAATCCTTCTACTATATCTCTTGTTGCTTATCAATTATGGACCTCACATAAGCCATCTTCTCATTCAAAATAAGATCTAGGGGCTTTGAATCCCTCCCAGCAATATTAAGAGCATCTACTAAATTTTGCTAACAAGAAGATCTATAACAAATTTAATAAATAAACAATAAGTATTCTAAAATAAAAATGATCTGACAGAAGATCTGGGTTTTGTACTTAATGGCATGTTTATGGAAATGGGACAGCTTTAATGCTTAAGAATGTTTAGGGTGGAATGGGACATCCATGTGCAGGGGTCAGTTGTTGTAAAGATCTTCAAAATTGAGTATTTTGCCCATTTTGGTGAAATTACTGGTATTAATGTGCAGCAAAAATGAAATTAACACAACAAATTAATCACTTGTTTTGGTGAATTCATCCCGACCTTCTGGTAGTTGCAAAATCTCTTATTTGCTCCGCTGTAAATTTGTTATGTTCATTTTTGGCATCAAATGGCATTCAGTTTTCTCTTTTTGACTTTTGTTCTTCAAGAATGATTTCTTGGTATTTTCAGCTCCTGGATTAAATCAACTTCTTAGTATATTCTATCTTAGGGCCCATTTGATTGCGGGAATTAGCTTGGAATTGGCATTTTCGATTTCCGATTTCGTCGAAGCCTCAGTTTGGGAGTGCAATATGAAAATAGAATAGGAAGATTTAAATGCTCATTTTGCCCAAAATGAGCATTTACATCTTCCACTTGAAAAGGTGGAATTGGAATTTGAAATTGGAATTGAAATTGGGGGTAAAGCAAATTTTTAAATTTTTCATGTCTAACACTTAATTTTTTAATTTTTTATTTGTGTGCGGAGGGATTTAATTTATTTTTTATTTGTTTGGGTGGTTTGTAACTTTGTTATTTATTCGAATTTTTTCGAAAAAAAATTCAAATTTTTTTTCAAATTTTTTTGTCGAATTTTGGTTGCAATCAGTGATTGTAACTTGGTTGCCTGCCTCCAACTTTGGCTGCCTAAAACAGTCTGCAATTCCATTTTCCGATTTTCATTCATGTAGGTTGCAATGACACAAAGCGCATTCAGGTTAGGTTTGTTGACATACATGAATAAAGCAAAAATTCATTTAAACTTCGCTTTTCTACCGATGACCTTACCTTGCTATTTTACGTGAATTAAATTCCTTTAAACTTCGCTTCGATTTTCTATATAAAATTAAATTAAAAAAAAATTAATAAAAATGAATTATTAAATTCAAAAACACTAAAACAATTCAAAAAAAAAAAAAAATCATACTCAAATTCCAATTCCAGTTTCAAAAAGTGGAACCAAATAGAGGAAATACATCTTCTTGCTCATATTCTTGGTCAACCAAACGGTCCAAACATAATCCGGAAATGAAAAACTGGATTATCAAATTCATGATTTGACCATTTCCAGCATTTGATCAAATCCAGCATTTCCTAATTCCCGCAACCAAACGGGCCTAGAGTACTACGAGTGGGGTATTTGTTGGGAATTTTCTGTTTTTTGAGACTGCCATTGAAGCAGCAGTAGGGGAAGTGGCTTTAGGAGGTAATGGAGGTCACTGGGAGTTCTTCTACTGTTTGGAGGCTCTACCATCAAAGGCTAAGGGCTGTATTTTCATTTCAATGCCAGTTTGAAGCACGAAGAGTGTACTCACATTTTCTGGAGTTTTTAAACCCACAAGAAGTTTCTCTAGGGTAAACTTTTCTTCCAGTGGTGCTTGTTATTTTTCTCCCTTGTTTCCTCGCTCTCTTTTGATAATTAAGTTATGTGTTATCTTTCACTAAGAATTTATAGTTTACAGATCAAGTGGTATTAGACTTGGCTCATTCCATTTGGGAGGTATGTTGTGAGTACTTTGCGGGTTCATGCCCACAAATAGATAAATTGGAAATAAGACTTTGCCTTTGTAAAAAGATATCAAATCCCACAAGTGGAAAAATGACTTGAGAAGCATGGGAGGAGAAAGAGATTATGCAGGTACAATAGCAAGAATTTGTAGGATAGAGAGTGTCATTGCAAGTTTGTCTCAATCATTAAAGACTACGGAAGGCCTAATTTAAATCCTTATGGAGACATTGGATGGTAACAAGCCCAAATCCAATGAAGGGGAGTTGTCAAAAAGGTGATAAGAGCCTTTCAAGCGTCTTTTCAAGGTGGAAGCTAATATATAACACATTGCCATTTGAAGCTGATGTGGATTTGGAAATTGCTTGATGACTGGATCACACAAGTTGAGGTATATTTCAGTATGGATACTCACTTTGGATCAAAGGATCTCATTTGCTAAAGAAGGTTGGCAAATAAAGTCTCTAATAGTCCATGGCTATGATAAGACTATCAATCATTCTATCCAATATGTCTCCAGGAAGAAAAGAGTATGAAATGACAATTGCTTAAGTTAAAAGGTCAAAGTGTACAAGAATACACTAATGAATTCCATACAAGGGCTATTTGAATGCGTAAAGATGTGTTTGAAGAAATACTAATGAAATATAGAGGACATTGATGAACAACTTTATAGGCCTATATTGCTTTCTAAATTGCTTGACATTGATGAAACATGCTCACATGCTTACCATTTTGAGATAGATGGTTGTTCTTTCTCTTCAAAGATTAATGAATTTAAGGCCGATAAAAAGGATAAAGGGTAAATTCCATAGGCACCAAGATCAGATCTACAATTCATTGTGACCATTGTGACAAGGATGGTCCTGTAAAGTCTTCATTATGAAAATTACATCTTGAAAAGAACCCTCACAAGAAAGGTAAGAAGGGTAAGAAAAACTCTATGCCTTCAATGAATGAAGATAATGTAGTTGCTAAAAAGGGTAACATATTAAAGAGATTGATGGTCATTTTAAGAACTCTTCAGATTTCTTGCACTACTGAAAAAGTTGGTATGTTGGCAAAAAAAAATATTTAACATTAAGATTGAATGTGAGTGATGTTAATATTAACGCTTTGTTTGATTCATGCTCTCCAGCTAACTTGATTTCATAGGATTAAAACTATACAACACCCCCAGCCTTACAGGTTGGCTTGGTTCAAAGAAGGCGCTGATATGTTAATAACCAATGCAACTTAGGATTTTTAGTTGGAACTAACTTGATGAAATATTGTTTAATGTTGTTCCTTAAGATGTTTGTGATGTTATCTTGTGAATTCCATCCCTGTATGATAGGAAAGCAGTATTCTACAGGAGGGTTAATAAATGTTGGGTTATCAAGAATGGTAATACTCGTATGATGTATGTTTATTGGGTAGAGAGCCACTTGAGAATCTATTGAATCTTTATGGAAAGATGAGTGGCAACACAAAAATACCTTTTTTGGATAGAACCAATATTGAGCAAATTTTTTTATTTATCAATTTTCAAACAATGTACTCTATCATCACATGGACAATTGGAGATAAGGTGTTCCAACTTTTGGCCAGTTTTGCCAAAAAGTTGATGTGTGCTTCTCTCATCTACCAAGTCTCTGATCTTTTGGGTACCAAAATCTCCCTGATTGGGTAGACTTGATTGAAAAAAAGATGTTTTTGTACTTCCATGGCATGTTTATGGAACTAGGACAACTTCTTTAATTCCAAAGAAAGCTAAGGTGGAATAGGACATCCATGTGTATGCTTCAATGTGCAAAAATATCTTTCAAAATGAAGATTTGGCTCATTTTTGGCAAAATTGCTTGATTTAGAAGGCAGCTAAAACATAATTGCTGCAGTGAATTCAACATCCAGCCATGATTGCAGCAAGAGCAAATTCTCTTTTATCAATAATAGTGAACAGTCACACTAGTTTGTGGCATCCATTGACATTTCATTTTCTCAAATTGACCTTTTACCGAGAATTATTTCATGGCCTCTTCAGCTTGTAGATGTTTGTAATAGTAATTATACATCATTAGAAATGTGCTCAAAAAAGTTGTTAGCGTGTTTCACTGTTTCTATCATCTTAGAGAGTTGTCGGTAAAGTTCTTATAGGGAATTCTTTCTCACTTGAGATTGTCATTGTAGCAGCAGTAGGGTATGTAATATCCCACCCAGAATATTC
Organism: Chamaecyparis obtusa; assembly: GCA_027943335.1. NCBI lineage: Eukaryota > Viridiplantae > Streptophyta > Pinopsida > Cupressales > Cupressaceae > Chamaecyparis > Chamaecyparis obtusa. The sequence goes on along the minus strand of BSBK01005455.1, from coordinate 479,946 downwards.
TTCCCAAAAACTCCCCAAAATAATTTTCAGAATGCAATAGATAATTTAATGCAATAAAATCTCATTTTAACCAGTAAATGACCAGTAAATGCTCAAAAAAGAACTTCAGAATTTGTTATTGCATTATAAACCAGCAATACAATAACGTAACATAGAATCCAACCTTACAAGCAGCAGTAACAGTCAGATTGGGAAAAACATAAAGAAATGAACATGTAACTCCAATGTGAACTCCGTCACGAATTTACCTCCAATGCTGAACCGGGTTTGCGTCCGATTCGCCAAGTAGAGCCTGAAGGTTTCTGCCCTCAGTTTCTGAGCATGAAGCTGAACACTTAACAGATTTCTCCAAGAGAAACTCAAAACCAAAATCAATATCCAAGCATAGCCCAAATGAAACCAGCTCTCCTCTTTTTAATGTCCAATGTCATGACTCTTCCGCTTCCCCTACCCTGTCTCCTTATCTTCTTGCCATTTTGTATCTTATTAACTCACTTTATAATATTAAAATGACCTTTTTATAAATCTGCATTAAGCTCTCATAAGCCAATTTAAATATTTGATGAATTTAACTTCAATTTTTCTAATGTCCCAAAAAGGGGACATTACAGGGTAGGAGGAGTGGCTTTAGGAGTTCTAGGAGGTCATTTGATGTTTTCTTTGTTGTTTGGAGTATTTGCCAATAAAAGATGAAAAGTACTTAAATTGTAATGGTAGTTTGAAGCACTGAGTAAGTGTATTACTCATACTTACTGAAGTTCTTACCCACAAGGGGTTTTCTTATGGTGTTTATTCTGTGTTTTTGTTCTCTTTTATTGCTCTTTTTTGGCTAATTAGGTTTAATTATATGGGCTCTCCTAGACTAAGAATTTATAATCATTGTTAACAAGCTAGTTAAGGAATATCCTTCTAGTTTAAAGATCGAAAATAAATTTTACTCTACTATTCAAGAGAGGTAAATAAATAAGAATATTTGTAACCAAAAAGCCAATATAGTTACTTAGGCACGTGAAACAAAATTGTTAAATAAAATAAAAAATATCCATACACTCCTTTGTCATCTTGTGATTGTTTCCATTGAGTCATAGGATGCAACCCCCCTACCCCAACACAAAAACCTCACATTTCCGGAATGGGGACGTTTTGAGGGTCTACCCCAAACCCCTTCAAGTGGCACTCAGCCTTGACCCCGAACCTCCACCCACCATTCTCATTGTTAATGTAATCATTGCTATGTTTTTGTATGTTTATTAGTTTAAAGTTTAAACTTCAATTGGCATGCCAATGTTTCATTTGCAATTCTTACACTTATTCTCGGTTCACTCAAGAAGTTCCAAAACTCTGCCCACCATTGTTAATGTTTAAATTTCAATGCAATCATTGTCATATTTTTAATGTTTATTAGTGTAAGCTTTACATAATGGAGCAAAGTTTCATTTACAATTCTAATACTTATTCCTTCACATCTTTTTGTAACTAATTTTCCCAGTACTATATGTATTTGCATTGTCTCCCTGCCATCCCTAAACTTAGGCCTTTGGTCTCCCAATCACCAAACCTGACCCCTTGTCCCAAAACTCTATGGGTGCTCTTAACTGATGGTTGGGAATCTGGAGAAACATATGGTGTAATATAGGAATCCAGTCTTGGTCCATCAATTTTAGGGCCAGCGGTACTGCACAAACTTGAGGGGAATGGAGGAAATTTATAAGTGTTTACTTTTTCCATGGTTTCTATCCTCCCTCTTGTTAAACCCTTTTAACGCAAAGTTCTTTAATTGAGCTTTCTCCTCTTATAGCTTCGGGAGGGACTTGTGTGCACAAAGAAGCATCTTGACTTGCACCTCAATCCTTCTGAAAAATGCTTATTACTTGCCTTATGGATGATGATGGCTTCTGCTAATGGTGATTAAAATGACTAAGAATAGCAATATTTCCCTCTGTTTGAAAGGGCATCTCCCTCGTTGAAAAATATTATCTATAGTATTTATATATACGAGTTTGAGGGTTTTTAGAATATTGCGAAAAACAATGTTATATAGTCCACTAAGCTCAAGTCAAAGCAGCATTCAAGCTCCTTGTACAAACAGTTTTTGGTGTTTTCCCAAATTACAAACAGTATCAAAATTATATTGTAATATTTAGTTTTAATGGTCAATTAAGTTATTAGCAAGGTTGCACGGGGATGGGGTACTTGGGTACTTTGGGTACGGGTACGAGTACGGGTACGATTGTTTTTAAAAATAGGGGACAGAGTATTTGGGTACATCAATTTTTTAATTTAATATAATTTAATATTTTATAGAAAGTCTGAAAATATGAGTCACGACATTGAGTTTTCAAACCAAGAACAGTGATAAAGTTTGCAGATGTAATGTATTGTTTTCAGTTTCAGATTTGCAATATGTTTGTAATAATATATATGTTAAATGTTTAGATGCATAACAGACAAAACAAACTTTAAACATGAACAAGATCATAAATCATAAAAAAATAACATATTGCAAATGATAAACTTCTGACTTGAATAGAGATAAAGTTTACTATTAAAGCAGTATTGCATCAAAGTTTCAAACTGATTACATATTGAATTAAGCTTGATAAACAGCAAGCTGATAGGCAAACAAAAAACTGAAACAAAAATCAGAAATCTTAATCAAATTTGTTAGCTATGATGCTCTCCACCAAGTATCCACCGAGTATTCACTGAGTACCTGGTACATGGGTATGTGTACCAGTACCCAGTACGCGTCCCAGGGGCAACCTAGGTTATTAAGATAGAATTTAGGAATTTCCTTGAACCTCTGATGGGCAACACAGAATTTATCAAAATAAAGCTACACAATTTTGTACGAAGGTTTTGACGAACTTTGCAATAAAATTCGTGGGTTTATTCTCTTTAGCTTTTTTGGCAGATTTTTAATAAAATTTGTGGGTTTCTTTTTGTGACAATCACAATTGTCATATTAGCGAAATTTGTTGGGTTTTGTCTATCCAGAATTGCAGTGGATATATTGCAGGAAATTGCGTCTGTTTTGGTGGAAAATTGCAGGTTTTTTGTATAGCAAATATCGCGACTCTTTTTTGGTGGAAAATTGCGGGTTTTCTTTATAACAAATATTGCGACTGTTATTTTGTGAAAACCGTTCAATGCTTTGTTGGAAAATCGCGGTTTTGTTAGCTAAAAATTGTGCCCATCTTTTATTCGCGTTTCTGGTTGCACCTTGTTCTTTTGGGGACAACGGTGATTATCCCAAGGATATAGTGAGTTTTTACTCATTTTTTTAAGCAGCGTAACGAAACATTTTAGCGACCGTCTGATATTTTGCCAGTTTTTGGCAATTTTCCTACCTAATCGTGGATTCGCAGTGACGGCTAAGGTTTAGCTGCGATTTCAAAAAATTTCAAACAGCATTTTGAATGTTTTTTAACAAAATTTTGTGTTTTCCCTGCGTCTAGGGCATGCCTAGTGAATTCCAGAAGCAAACGTGGAGTATGTTTATAATAGTTTGACGTTTTTGTATAAAAACGTGGGCCCAAATATTTTCAATATTTTATCTTTGAGTTTTATAAATCGTAGGTTTTAACTTGGCTGCTAAGGTTTTCCAAATTTTTCCCTAAAATTCTCGGTGGTTTTCCTTAAAAGGAAGTGCGTCTCTTTGGTGGTATTTTCATTTCTCACTCTAAATATGTTACGAGTTTGCTAGACATGTTCACAAGATAAATTATAAAATCTTGTTTACTCAAACAAAATTGACTCAAAGGTGATCAATGAGTCTTAGCAATGAGTCTTAGGCAACTAGTGGACTCATGGGTTGGGGCTTCCTAAAAAATAGAGCTTGAGCTTCTTGAAATTTGTTTAGTAATATTTTAAAGTTGTTGGTCCCACAAATCTTGTAGTCATGTTCACCTAAAGTTTAAGCTCCAAAATTTAAAGTTGTTGATCTCATAAATAAATTGTCTTCTATACTTTGTGCAACAAAAAAAATATAATTAAAAAATATAATTTTCCCTCCAAAATTATTTTTGATGAAAATCTAAACATAGATGTTTAACAAGTGGTAATAACATTCCTAAGCTGGTGGAACTATTTCTAGCCCCACCCTATTTTCACTTGCTTACTAAAAAGTAGGGGCTTCTACTTTTTAGGAAAAGATTCCAAATAATCCCGTAGCAAAAAAAATATTCTTCATGGGACCTCCTCCTCAAAAATAGAAACTTAAGCCCCCCCATGAAACCCCACCCTTATCTATCTTACAACCACTAGACTTGACTTGAGCTATATTGTGAGTTACATTTCTAGATTCATGACAGCACGTAAGGCAGAACATTGGGTTGCAATGAAGAGGGCGTTGAGATATGTGAAAGAGACAGTCGACTTTGGTATTTTGTATAGTAGAAGATTTGGTCCTAGGTTGGTTGGGTTCATAGATCTAGACTAGGTAGGTTTTGTTGATGACAATAAGTCTACTTCTAAATATGTTTTTTAGTCTTGGTATAGTTGTAATCACATGAATTAGTAAAAAGCAACTAGCAGTAGTTCTTTCCTTGGCAGAAGTAGAGTATTGGGGAACAAAAAGCGACATGTGAGACAATTTGGATACAGAGGATGCTTTCAAACATCCAACTTGTAGAAGATAGGTCAATAATATTGTGGTACGTTTTGAAAAAGGATAGTATGTTTCAAAAAAGGACAAGACTGTAGACATTCCTACCAAGTATCTAATTCTTGACAAATTTGTCAAATTTTGGGATAAGCTTGGTGTATTGACAGATTGACCATTAAAGGAGGTTATTAAAATAATATTGTAATATTTAGTTTTAATGGTCACTTAAGTTATTAGGATAGACTTTAGGAATATTCTTTATTCTTTTAGTTTTCATTTGCTTTTCGTAGTTGTCATTCTTATTCATATGGATAAATTATTTATAACTCTTATTTAAGGAGACTTTCACTCCTTTGTTAATATCAAATATCTTGGTAATCAATATTTGTATCAATATGTTTTCGCTCTATATCCCACAACTTTGTATCATCCCCTTGTAACCATGCTTGTGCAGAAAGAGATGCAAGTTCGAAGTGACATACACTAAGTTCTCCAATCTTTTTGAGTGCAATCTATTGCACTTTATTGAATGGATGAAAAATTGTGCCCTCTAGTTCCTCATAAATGTAGATGAACTAGCTTGAACTCTTTTTTCAATAAATTGCCATGCATCTTGTTATAACAAAGGCCGTTGTACCCTTTAGAATCCTCATCAATGTTTATCATTTCTTGCATTATGGTGAGTAAACAACACTAGAAGCCAACCCATTTGCATAAATGCATATTGTTGTGTGTCGGTTGACTATGCCTCTACTCTCATTTTGAAACAGTTTCAAAAGCCTCTGGTTTTTTGTTTGTAGTGGGTTCTTGAGTTTCAAGAGTGGCCAAAAATGAAAGGCTCTCTACCGCAACATTGGGATTAGATGAAAGCGTTGGGGACTTCATTTGCTGTAATCTTCTTTTTACTAAGGGATGATTTGCATAACAATCTACTAGTTTATCTACTTTCTCTTGCTACATAATATATACTATCACTTGCTCCAATGGCATAGGTACATTATTCAATCTAGTGCAAGTTTTGATACTATCAAGGTACTCCACATAAATGGGTTTGAATTATAGATCAAGCTATTGAGCTATAACAAAACTTGCAATAGATCAAGCTAGAGGAAAAAATACTTGCAATATTATATTTGATAATATTGCACCAATAATTGTGACTCTAAACTTTTAAGTCGTTATTGCTGATGACTATCTATTATTGAATGAAATGTATCCCTTAGATCTAAAGAGCAACGAATCATGTGATGACACATCAACGCACCAATAAAATTGAAATATAACTTAGGGCACAAGTATTTCTCTTTTTTTTGGATTGTTTTTTGCATTGGCAAAAAGCATGCTGATGTGGCCCTGAAACTAATTATAAGCAGGGGACTTGCCAAAGTAAGCTGCCGTAAAAAATTGGAAGTGATCTAAAATTTCCATGTAAGATTTTGAGAAGCACAAAGTTAGGGTGCTCAACTAATGGAACCTCTCCCTAAAGGAAAGATAATTCTGCCTTGGATTCATGGGTTCCCTCTAATTCATCCTAGATGAAGTCAACCTAAAAATGTAGATCTTTTCTAAATCTATGTGGACTGTAGAGCCATAACCCATAGCCAAGTACAAAGCCTGAATTTGTTAATTATTTTACGTGTCATCAATCCTTCAACACAAGGTAAAACAAATTATTTTTTCATTTAACATAAGAAAATTCACCATCCACACAAGTTTGAATGCACAATTGAATAATGGAATTTGGTTTATTACAACTATTTCCTCATTCACACACAATTTTTGTAACAACCATTATACTTAGAACAAAAGGTAACGGCTAGTTTTAAAAAAAAAAATTAACCGAACACATTGTTTTAAATAAAAGAGGAAAAGGAAACTACTCTAACATATTATTATTATTTTTTTGAAAATATACAAAACATTCATTGCTGCAACATTTCGTAAGATTATTTCCAAGTAGAATCTAAATCTAAATTTGCATTTCGTTTATATCATATCTGATACAAAGAATGGAAAGAATCTTACTTTTCATTTAGCAACTGTCAGTCACTGGAACATCTTTAGTCAAGATATCACCGGGGCATTTATCCACTCAACCATGGATCGTAACTCGATCCTCCCTTGCTCACTTCTTACTGAAGTGGGCCCAGCCCTCCGCAAGGGAATGGTATATGGTTATGTCAAGTTATGTGGAACTGGTGTAAGACCCTACAAACCTAGTCAGTTATAACCTATAGCTTCTGCTAACTTAGTATGACACCTAACTCAGAATTGCATCCGGAAACTTAGAACTGACAAGCATAGTGCACCTTGGCCAAGGATTTACACAATATGATGTCAGCTTCTCACCCTATCCAACTTGCACCTCAGGGTAAAGTATAACCAAGGAAATCAAAGGATGTGACATTAACGATAGCACTTAGGGTGTTGCAAATAGGTTAGCCGAGCAAGGTGCAAGTCAGTACCAAATACCAATACTAATCTTACGACTGAGAGACATCGAACAACACTTCCTTAAGATCCTAGTGGACCCTAAGCCTTCTAGGTTACACTAGTCCTTTGCTAGACAGTTCTTACCAGTTCCCAGAAATCTTATGTCCATGGATCGTAACCATACCTCATCCCCCTTCCCTGGTGATACCTCCTCACCCCTTCTTTGGAGGCCAAAACGATCCTACATCCAGTTGTCTAGAACAAAGTAGTCAATCCGTAACCATGGCATTATAATATCATTAATTATGCATAACTGTAAGATAAACAGTTACATCTATTCCAAATACTATTGGTTATTCCTCGTGAAATTCAATATATGCTATCTAAATCTAATGCACCATAAAGATAGGAAATAAGCAGTTACCATCTAGGGCATCATTTAATTCAAAAACACCGTTTCTAACATTTGAAACCATCTAAGGTATAAATTAAATAAAACCATGGTCTGTGTATACCAGAAACCATCTAGGGCATCAATCCATAGAAAACCATTGTTTATAAGAAAAACAGATACCACTTAGGGCATCAATAAAACCAGAGTGTCAAATAAGAGTAGTCTGGAGGGATGTGACAATTTTACAATAAAAGAAGCTTCGTTAATCTGATAAAATGTGGCTTTTGCAGAAATTACATTGAATATTCCCCCTTTCTTAAAACCACAATAGCACTTATGATTTAGGTTTTTTAAAATAAAATTCGAGAACCTTGTATGACTTTGAAACAGTATGGTTCCTCACAGCCCCTTAACCAATTCTTTCTAGTGTTGAAATTTTTAGGAGGTTTCTCTGCGGACAAGTTATCCCAACATATTTCTCCCACTTATTTGATTATAAATTATGTTTTTTTTCAATTTTCATATTTTGGAGATGAAATTTAATAAGAAAATTATATAAGGGAAAATAATATATGTAACCACCTTACAAATTTTATTTAAGAAATTAGCAAATCAATTTTTTGATAGACAAATCATAAAATTTGTGTGGCGGGGTGTTCTCAATTGCGTGAACATCAACTTATTGTTTTCAGTATGTATTGTTATATTTATAGGAACACTCAAATTTCTATATGATTAAACATACAAAGTAAAATATCAATTGATGTTCCTGCAATTGAGAAAAGCATCAATGTGACTAGAAATGTCTGCAATTAGACAGGTGTTTCAAATTCCTGTGGCTGCACAAGCTCTAAAAAGCATGTTTTCTTCCCACAGCACTGGTAAAATATTTATTATGATGAAGAATATGACTATAACCCATGCCTCCTACTGTGTTTGCCACTACTATAACCCTAGCCACTACTGTGTTTGCCTCCTACATATACAACCCACGATTTTCTCCTACAAATTCCATGCAAAAAACCCTCATGACAAGGTAAATGACACCCTAACTGAGCTCTGTCGAAACTCGCAAAAAGTGTTTGCCTCCTTTCCATGCTCATTCAATGGGTATAAGCATCACAGTTGTTGCTGGGGTTTCATGTAATAAGGCTTATGATTCCTCCGCTATATCAGTGTTGCACTGATTCATATTTGATAATTAAAATAGTTTCACTTTTTTTGGGCTAACGTACTGCAATACAAGTTTCTAAAGAGTTTGGCGAACTTTTATTATTAATAAGTAATAACACATTAATGTCATCGGTAGGATTAAAGATTAGATCCAATCGACCAATAGGAAATATTCGACAGGTAAAAGCATTATCAAAAATAGCAACAGCAAATAATGGTGCATGCAAATCCTAGACTTAATTGTTATATCTTATAGTTATCATTGTCATTGATCAATAATTGTAGTGTATTCTAAATTCTGTATTTGTTATTAGATTATACATTTTATGTAAATTACGGTGTGTGTCTATCTATCTATATGTATGTATATGCTCATGATCCCTCTGATATATCGGTATTGCAATGTCATATTCATATTTGGTTAAACTTTTGAAAAAATAATCACATATTTGGTTAAACTTTTGAAAAAATAATCACATTTTTTCCCTGTAAACATACCGCAATACAAATTTTTAGATAGTTCGAAAAGGTTTGCCATCAATAGGTCATCAGCGTCATCATGCAGCAGGATAGAATGAGTGGATCCAAAATGCCATCAAGAAATATTTGATAGGTAAAAACATAATAAAAAACAACGAATAATGGTGCAACTGCACACAAATCTTTAGTCATTGTTTATCATCAATTGATTATTGTAGTGTGTTCTTAATAACTCTGTATTTACTATTTAATTTGTACATTTCTAAAAACTATGATATATTTATACCTTCACTGTTTCCCTGCTGTCCCCATGTTACTGCATACACCCATTTCTGAAACTTGGAGAAACAGTACCTATGCTCCATAGGGATGCGTCCCATATGATTTTTGGTCCATTCTCATACCAGAGATGGAACGGAGATGCGGGGACGGCAGCGGTTCTCAAACAGGCCAAATCAGGGACGTCCCCAAAACGACAATTCTGAGACCAGTCAAAGCGGGGGGACGGGAATCAGTACGGAGATGGTGTTGCTCGAAAAAAAATTATTTATTGTCTTTGACTGCACGGCCCCACATGGCTTCTAACTTATAATAAAATAATCTAAACCCTATTTTCACCATTAAAACACTAAAAGCGAAGTCTTCTTTTCATTTGTAGTTTTATCAAAGTTGCTAAGAGGAAGAGGAAAACATAAAGCAGCAACAGCAACAGCAACTATTTGCAGATACATTATTAATTGTGATTATTATGGACATTTGATTATGGAGCTGAACTTCTATGCTATTGTTTACTGTTTACTTTTAGTATTTTAGTTGGTCTTTATGTCATTTTGATTTCATGCATGAAACTTGGAGCCTTTGTGCATTTTTGCTAAATGTACACTATATTTTTACAATGAAAGTACTTAGTATTTGAATTTTGTTAATTTGCTATGTATTGAGCTTCTAAAATACCTATGATGAATGGTTCATCAATGTTATGATATGAATATTTGAATTCTCTTTTTATATAAAAAAATCTCCTATTTTTTAATCACCCGAGGTCCCGTCCCCTAAATTTTGGTTCTGACCCGTACCCATAATAAAAACACGTCCCCGTCCCCATCCCCAAAACTCCGTGGAGCATACAGAAACACTGATAAATATACACCAAATAAAGCCAGATTCCAGTCTAGGGCCTTATCAATTGGACAACATAATCGAAGTGCAAGACCAGTTATGAACCACATCTATGTCACAGGCCCTTAAGTAAATGTTAGCACATTTCCAGGTTTTTAAAAATGTAGTCCCCAAACTTATAATTGACCTTTGATTGTCCCTAAATAGAACGTGTTACCCCTATTTGCACAAATCAGGGATCACGGCTTAAAAAATTTACATCAGACATCAGATATAGAGGCTTATTCTCTCCACCTTGTTAAAATTCTCTTATCAATATGAGGGCTGTACTTTGTTACATTTATGACTTTTTCATCATAATTCTTAGGTTCTCCAGCGGAAAACTGAAGAAGCTTCAATGGCTACCAAAAGGTTGAAAGAGTTGTTGGAAGGCCGCAAATCGTCACCCCGTGAAAGTTTGGGTAAGTGTTTTTGTATTCTAGACCGTTTATCATCTTTTTTATTTACCTTGTCTTATCAAAATTTATTCTTTGTGCAGGCCATTCAAATGGAAATGCTTCTGTTATTCAGGTAGTTCCTTTCATTCTCATTGCTATGGATTTGAAACAGGTTCTCCATTAGGTGTTTTTACATGGTTATTGTTGTTTGAACACTGAATAATTTCACATGTACATACAAGTAACATGAAATTGCGTCTGCAGAGTAATGATAAAGCCTTGCAAAGATGCCTAGAACATGAGCTGGAAGTTATAGTTCATGTGCATGAGGTTCGTAGAGAGTATCAAAAACAAACTGAAATGTAAGTATTTGTAATATATTTCAACTTCTTTCTTGTGCTTAGTCTACCTCTTGGAAATAGTAGCAGGATGCATCAAGGTTGTATCACAAACAGAATTTAGTAATATGTATGTTATAAACCAGGAGAGCTGCAATCGCAAAAGAACTCGCCAAATTAAAGCAGGAAGATGAAATAATACAAAAGGGTCATTCCCCTCAACATTGGAAAAATGGCAGCCCAGTCAGGTGATCTAATCTCCATGTTCTAATAGAGTCTGTGCAATGCTTGTGTCCCAGAAAGTACCTTATTCAATATTGCAAGCTTGAAAATATTAGATCACCTTTGCAAGGGCATATAAAAGTTTCAATGACGGATACTGATGAATGTGTAGTTTGTGTTCCAGTTCTGCTACACTCAGCATGTCTCCAAATTCAAGGAATGCAAGAACTGGATTGCTTGAAAGCATGTTGAATGCCTCTTCTAGTACACTTGTAGCAATGGCATCACAACTTTCGGAAGCAGAAGAACGTGAGCGGGCTTTTATTGGGCGTGGTCGGTGGAATCAACTGCGAACTATGGGTGATGCGAAAAGCTTACTTCAATATTTGTTTAATACTGCTGCATGTACAAGGTACAGAGCTATTGCTTTCAATTTAAACTGCGGTAGGCTATATGATGTGCAAGCTACAGACTTTAAATTGATGTCAACCATGCACAGATATGAAGTCTTCAAAATTGTGGCACAAAGAAACCTGTTGTTATTTGAGTTTGCCTGTTTTCCATGATTGATAATTTCCATAATAAACGGGGAGGAACCTACTATCTTGTTGTAAGGTTTACTAATTTCATATATGGTATTGCTTTCTCTTCACCAGATGCCAATTGTGGGACAAAGAAGTTGAGAAACGGGAGATGAAAGAAGCAATTACTGAACTTGGTAACTTATTGAGGCAAAGTGAATTTCAGAGGAAAGAGATAGAGAAGCAGCAGCGACTAAGAGAGCAGGCTGTTGCCATTGCTCTGGCTACAGCATCTTCGGTATTCTTTGGGGTCTTGTTTGCAGATTTCGTATATTGACCTAAATGGATTATTTTTGCTCTTCGCTAATGGTATGCTTTTGATAGGTTGGTTCACATGCTGCAATAAAGAATGTAGCAGAGGAGAATTCAGGGCGCACTTCTTTATGCTCCATTTCATCAAAGCGGCTACAATATACAGCTAACCTTTCAAGTAAAAGAAACAGCAATATCTCTTTTGAAATGCGCAAGGTATGCTATCTAAATATATTTGTTTGTTATTCTGCAGTTCACTCTCTTATGAAATTCTTAATTCTTATGTTTAAATTTCTCTTTTCCATGTGTTTAAACTATTGACATTGAGAGTACTATCTTTTATTTGGACTGTTATGGTGGTTTAGACGTCTCTGGCATATGAAATTATGCCTTTTTTGCTGTTATTAACATATGTCTTATTGTCATCTATAATGTCAAGACTGCAGCATTTTCTTGGGATAAAGAAAAAATCTCTGTTGAATTGAGTAGTCTTTCGGAAAAAATGTGAATTTTGCATTTAATTGATCAAGAGGAGAAAATTGATACTGATTGCCGACCTAGATACTTAAAATGACAGAGAGGGACCAACACGAAAACAAGATCCTTAGGAAAGAATTGAAAGACAATAAAAACCCTAAGCATATGATAAATGTATAAACACCATCATGAAAACAAGACACAAAATTGTTAAGAGGATTACGTCAATAGTTCAGATTATGTTAAGTTACTTGAAAATTATTATATGATGATAATAAAAGCTAAAACTATGTTCTTATAAATGTCGTGATAGCAATTATTATGCTAGGATGTATTGATAATTAGTAATTACTTATTGATGAAAATTGTATTAGGATCTTCTTTTTCAAAATTTGGCATAAGAATTATATCTTATCAATATAAATATCATAATATATATTATGATAAAAATTTACTGAAACAATTATTATCACAACCTTTGTAATAATCTGAACTATTAATGTAGTCCCTTGAGTAATTTTGTCACTTTTTTGATAATGGCTTTAATGCAATTTCTTTATTTTATGTTTTTGGTTACTGTTGTATCTAGGTTCTCTTGCAGTTTTGCATGTTGATCCTTAGGTCTATAATTGTTATGATTTTTTTGCTCTTCGCGATGATGGATTATGAAATTCAACTGTCATGGACTCTGGAAATATCACAGGTCTACAGTTTTGTGTTAATGGACTTACTTTTTAAGTTTTCTAACTTATTTCTGGATTTGTATTGCAAGTGTGGTCGTTGTCGAATATTATCTATCTATCTATATTAGACTTTGGGACATGTTTTGTTTTCCTTATCATTAAGTCTAGGATTTGCTTATTCCTCATGTAGTACATCAGGGAATTTAAATTCCTCACATATTGTAATGACAAGTTATGATCACATCCTTCCAGAAGATGGAGCCATTTTGTGAAAATTTTCTTGTAAGCCATGCTTGCTTCCATTATAAGTTTCTGTTGTTAGTCATTGTAGCATTATGATTTCATATTTTATCAGTTGAGGTACAGTCCTGCTATTTTGTCAGTCGGGCCTGATGGGAATACTATAAATATAGTAGAACTAAAAATAAAGGAATCTCCTTGTTATAGTGAAAGTTAAATGCTGTTAGATGAAATCTCATGAGTGCATGCTGCAGGCTGTTTCTATGGGTTCAGTTGGAGGTGCAAAACTAGCAGGTGGACAAACAGGCAAACTATGGAGGTGGAAAAGAAGCCATCAGCAGTGGATGCTTCAGTTCAAATGGAAGTGGCAGAAACCATGGAGACTATCAGAATGGATTAGGCACAATGATGAAACCATGACACGGGTGAGGCCAAGAGGACATACATTACTTGATATGGCTTGATGGAAGCTGAAGCAAAAAAGGGCTTTACAGTGGTTGTTTGTCTATGTGTTCTGCATGGGACTATTACTTAAGGATTGCCAGAAACTGCTAGGTCATGTGTTGCAGGTTTATTTGGAGTCAAAGGCATAAGGAAGATGGACAAGCATAAGAGAAATGGCTCTGGCTCCAGAATGATGCTTTCAACAGTGGTAAGAAATGTTTTCAATATTTTGGTGCCTTGTATTTGTCAGTGCATTTTTTAAGATTTCAACACGTGAGATCAGTGCTTAATAATCCTTCAAATGGAAATGAATAATTATATCCAGGTATCAAGGCAACACGGGTACATCAATGGAACCGATAGCAGCAGACGTTGGTTCAGCTGTATCAATTGCTTTCGATTCTAACCTCGCCCTCCTGAAGTGGTGTGTAATATTAGTTGTGAAATAAATCACCATAAAAACTGCTTTTTGGTCTACTTTGGACAAGTGCGTTTGCAAGTTCTATGTCAATGGATGGAGAAAACCGACCAGATTGTGCTTGTTAAAGGTACCTATTCTGCTCAGGTTGCTAAAGGTATGCAAGCAGTGCAAGTTGTACCTGTGAATTGTTTCTCTTTAGCATGGTGGTGAAACCACGTTTGGCAGTTATCAAGGGTGTTCTTCGGGAAAGTGCTGAGCAACGACTAGAAGAGACCAGACGAATTGTAATTGATCACTTCTCGATTCAAACTTAGCTATCTGTAAATTGGGTTATGGTTTACACTTGTTCATTTGAGATTTTTAGTTTATCAGTATGTTTCCTACGATTGAAACTATTCTTTTGTAAGCAATTTCTTTTCATCTCCATGAAAAAGCATTGGCTGAATTATACTTCGATCATGTACATGGATTTTGGGGAAAATTTCAAAGGTTATTCTAACTGTATTGATTGTTATTTATAGCTGGTGTCAGACAAGAGTCCCTGTACAAGCAATAATTCATATGGATAATTGTAGTTGCTGTAAATTTGATTTATTAATATTAGAGAAACGCTAATGGTTTGAATTTAGGCATTCATCAAATAAGCAATATACCAGGGGTTTCCACCTTATGTTTAATGACTGGCAGATTTCTAATTTTGTGTAAGTGGTTTTTAATTCGCAAGGTTCAAGCAAATTTTCTCAATGTCGGATACATTTAATGAAGTTCATTAAAACTTTAATAATTTTTAAGAATTATCTAAGCACATGCACAAGCCTGGAAGCATAAGAAGTGTTGTACTTGGGAGGCAAGCCAATCTCATGCGATGCGGTGCACTGCAGCCTTCTACATGTTGTTGCTCCAAGCTTAACCAAACCTAAAATTAGTAAAAAGCATATATTTACATGTCTCTTTAGATGGTTCATAGAGACATACAGTAGCAATTGCACTGTGGTGTGCAATGGGTATGTTGAAGAGGTGTAGAAAGAAAATTAAGGAAAATTTTGGTCTATTTTTTAGCATAAATTTGTGTAGTACATAAAATCAATTGATAGGCTATTTAGAATATGGAGAAGTCATAGCTTCAAATTAAATATGCATCTACTTACAAGGATCCAATCATAACCAAAACAAAACCTTTAAATGAAGAAAAATAATCAATTTATATGACCAAAAGGAGCATGTTATGTTTGTAATAGGGTGAGAGGGAGAGAGAGAGAGATGTAGATAAAGATAGTTATAGAAAGAGATTGAGGGTGGAAGAGCGAAAGAGAGAGGGTAAAGAGATAGAGATCAGGATATGGAGAAAGTAGAGAGAAAAATGGAGAGATGAGAGGGATATGGAGAGATAAACATAGAAATGAGAGGGGAATAAATAAAAATGGAAGAGAAAAATAATTAGGGATAGAGATGGAGAGATAGAAAGATTAAGATAGAGATAAGAAGTGATATATATAGAGAGGGAGAGATGCTATAGTGGAGAGAGTTAGAGACATAAGAAGATAGAGGTAGAGGGATAGATGAAAGAAGAAATATGGAATGATAGATATAGGGAGGAAAATATATATATATATATATATATAGAGAGAGAGAGAGAGAGAGAGAGAGAGAGAGAGAGATTATCTCGATGCAAGTGAGAGATATAGAGATTGAGATAGGGGGGAAACAAAGATGTGTGTGTGTGTGTGTGTGTGTGTGTGTGTGTGTGTGTGTGTGTGTGAGAGAGAGAGAGAGAGAGAGAGAGAGCAAATGGTATGCTACCCTAAGCATAGAACCCAATAAGTTAGTTCCTCTCTCGCTCTCACTCAAACTTTTAATCAATGTTTTATGTTGAAATATATTTTATTAGATAAATTCAAATTCAAATTCAAATTCAAATATAATTACAATGGAAAAAAAATTAATAAGGAAAAAACGTACAAATTTAATAATTCCAATATCTTTTAATTATATTATTAGTAATTTTATAAAAATACACAAATATTAAAATAAAATTTCAACTTGATAAAAAGTTAATCATTAAAAGTAGAAAAATAATAAGAACAAATTAAAAAATAAAATAGAACATCCAATACAAGAAGATAATCATAATATTTTTATGAAAACAAGATAATAATAAAAGATAATTTTTTTAACTCATCTTATAAATTTAATAAAATAAATAAATAAAATTTATTATAATAACTTTGAATTATTATTTATAATCTCATAGAAAGAAGAATAGTTTAAATAAACTTAAATCTAATGAGAAACTAATACTTTAAAAAAAAACTTATTTTTATTTTTTTTAAAGTTGGATAAAAACAAGAAAAAATATCCTAATAAAAAAAGATAATATTAAAAGATATTCTTATCAAAAGAATGTAATTATAAAATATAGTTTTTTTTTTTTATACATATATTTTTTGATTTGTTATCATTTAAGATTTTTTTAAATAATATAAATTATATGATCCAGATTAATTATGTAGTCTTGCATACTTCTACTTAATTGTAAACCATTGCTTTTAAAAAGTGGGTTGTTCACATTATATAGGGAATGCTTTCGTCATAATAAATAGTCATAGCGACCAAGTATTATACATTTAATTTCCTTTGTCAAAGATATTTTCTGTAATGTTTTCCTAATAAGAATATTAATACCATATAATAACACCTTTGGATGTTTTCATACTTCATAACAATCTCATGATAACTACAGTTCTAGATATTTTGATGAATATATGAAAAGTAAATGACTTCAAATGTAGCATAATTCATTATTATGGATAAGAATTTTAGTATTAAATATATATTTTTTAGTTTCACTATAATTTTATATTAAAGTAGTAAAACATATGTTCTCAAGGGACTCTAAAACTCTTTATAATAAATAAAACAAAGAGATGACAAAATACAGAGTATGGGTGGAAAGAAGCCAACCAAGCACACATCGGATTCTTGAGGATATTAGTAGCTCCATTTTAGCTTGGAAGAAGTTTCCTTGAAGTTCCTAATGTTCTTGAGGTTGTTTGTTGTCACACTTAATCCTTTTTTCTATTTGGTACTGTAGAAGTTTTCTACAATAGTCAAGTTTCCTCGACTTAATGTTCTCAAACATATGAAGCTTTCCCTTTAATATTCCTTGCTCCAAACACATGATGGCATCACATATATGATCAAGTTTTCAAGCTCAATAATCCTTCACAATCGGTACTTGGGACACATGTCCTCATGGTGGAATCTAAAGATGTTATCATTAAACCATTCTTAAGGGTGCCCACCTCCACAAAACGTGTCAAGGTTTTCTTGTGTTTCAAATGACCTAGTGCCACACGGTATGGGAAAAATGGACTTTATAAATGACATTGTGGAATCGATTCCAAAGAAAGGATAAGTGTCATGTGGCAAAAGGAAATCACTTTCTGCAAAGGGAACTAGTAAGTTACCCTCCCATGATGATGATTCAGTTGAAGAAGGCACAATTGGCACTCATGCCATGAACATAAAGGAAAATGGTGTAACAATCTTTGGCATGGATGTAACTATAACTGTTGTCATGAGTAATGAGCATGTTGCCAATAGACAAAAATAAGGGATGAGTCTATAAGAACCCCACTCTATAATGTAAAAAGGAGAGTTCTTGAAGGAAATTTGTTAGCACAAACTCTTAGCATTGTTTATCTTTCTAGAAATTCCTTATGGGAATACATTTTGTAATATTTGTAATGTGTGACCTTTTTTCCAACCTTAGCATGTTTGCTCTTAATAAAGTACTAAGACTGTGCTATTTGGGTCTTTCTTTTGCTTGTTATAAAATGTATTCTATGCTGATAATTTTTATAACAAGTTTTAATTACTTATGTTAGTCTTTTTGTCTTCCACTTATCCTAAGGAATTATGGACCATGTATATTTCTAACTCTTCCATTTTTCTCTACAACATAAGATGAATTGTACCAATCTTAATATATTTCACAGAATGGTTAACTTTCATGAAATCTAAGAGGTGTCAACTTTTATCAAACCCTTGTAGGAACTATTTCTATCTAGATTCTGAACACCACTCTTCATGCTTGGTTCTAATCTAGTCTAAAAAGATTCTTGCTACATCATGTCTTTCTTTTTGGAAAGTCATACATCCCTAGGGACATGTGTCTTTACTTGGATCCCTTTAGGTGCTTCCCATGGTTAGGATTTGAACATTACACTTTATGTCTTAGTTACTTCATATGTTCTTTTCTCCTTTCCAACAATAAAGGGTATGTTTTTTTTTTTTAGATAAGTTCTGCCTAGGGGGCAGTACCCTTTGTATTGTTGAAATAGTACATATGATATAGGAGCTATCTCTCCATTTACAAAACAAGTTGCAAAAATAAGCTATGCTACCCGACTCAATGATAAAGATACCCAATCCCTCTACCAATTGAAATCGGCTTAGCTGCTACTTCTGCTGGGAAGAGATTGCCATTAGCTTGATAGAAGGCCTCAAACTTGCTCATATCATACTCCTTCACAATGCACGTCTTGTACAGCACCCAGGCCTTCTTCATAAGCTTCTTCTTTCCTTCAGCTTCCAAACAAAAAAGACCCAACATACCACCACCAGAGAGATTGGTGTCTATCAACTCCAAAGCATGAGTCACCTCCATGTAAATCTCTTATGCAATCATTCTGCGAATCATGCCATTTGCAATCACTGGATGGCCCAGGACTTGGATGATGGGCTGAAAAAGATCAAACACGAGCTTTCCATCATGAACATGGCCTCCTGCCCAATATTCAACTCCCAATAAACCAATCATGGTTGCCTTCTCCTGTTCGTTGGCATGTTTGAAGATCTGATTAACTTGCTCTTCCGACATCTCAACCAGCGCCTCCTCCTGCTTGCACCTGTAGCTAATGCCCATGAAACTTGCCATCTGTTGTTGCGAATTGGTGAAGACGTTGTTCCTTAAAATGACCTCGGGAATGTCCTACCTCTGTTCCGATCCTGCAAAAATCTCTCTAAAGCAGATCCGAAGGACTAAAGCAAAGTGGTCGAGGGCCATGTGACTAGTACTGGGACATCTATGTCCGACTGCCACCTCCCTCCTGCTGAGTCGTCAACTCTGTCTATTCTCTGCAGCAGTCCCTAAGTGAAAGTTTACATCGAATCTGTATGTGGAAGTGAACGTTAAATATCTCATAGATTATTCCCCTTCCATTAATCGGAGCGACCATTCTCTAACTTTAACCTATGCCTTTTCTCATGAATGTCCCTAGTTCTTCTGTAATTATCTCTTGCAAATTCATCGGCATGTGATTACCATACTCAAATCCCATCTCCTCATTGTTGTCGATCCCCAAATTTGCCAAGAGGTCTACCGCCCTGTTACCTTCTCGAAAAACATGTTGAAGATGATATTCTCCCAGCGTTTTCAAATGTTTCAAGATTTTTGGGATCCAATCTGCTAGTCTCCACGATTGGAAAGCCCCTTTTTCTATTTTGTTAATGATGACCTGTGAGTCTCCCTCAATGACTAGGTTATTTATTCTATTTGAAGCACACCATTTGAGACCGGTTTCCAATGCAAAGATCTCTGCAACATTGTTATAAGTGATGCCAATGGGACCTGCTATTGCTTTGATCAATCTCTCTTCTTCATTCTGAATGATTGCACCTATCCCTCTCCTTCTCAGATTACCTCTACTAGCCCCGTCAAAATTTAGTTTCATTAATCCCTGTTGAGGAGGCTGCCATGTTACCGAATTTCTGACTTCCTTCCTATCTCTCATGAGATGATCCCCTTTGGTTTTGAGGGACCATAATTCCTCCATATCTTGATCCCATTTAGATTGGTATCTGTAAGTCAGCCCTTGAATTATCTTATTAACTACTTCTTTAATGGAATCTTTAATCTTTTATTGCAACAATTCTACTTCCATCTCTTTGTCTTCGAAAATCCTTCAGTTTCTCTCCTTCCAAATATGCCATACTAGCATAGATGGACTCACTATCCAGAAAACTCCCCATTTTGAAAATCTCCTAATAGTCGGCCATGATAACAAGAAATCTCTAAACAATTTGTTCCTGACCGCGAACCATTTCAACCTTCCTAGCAGCCACTCCCAACAGTGCTACGCAAAAGGACACCAAAATAGGAGATGGTCCACCGTCTCCTCTTCTTTACACAAAATGCACCAACTCGGCCCCTCTATTCCAATACTCTTCAAACGGTTACCTATGAGGATCCTGTCATGAAGAGAAATCGATAGGAATTCTCCTACTTTTGGGAGCAACCATTTACCCCAACAAAGGATCGAAGGCCATTCAATGTCTCTGGTTCTGAGCCTCTACAACTCATAACCGAGATTGACCTTATATTCCCCTAATTTCGATGCACTCCATAGCAGCTAATCATCTAGATCTGAGGGGATCACCACTTTAGCTGATAGGAGATCTGATAATTTCCTCTGATAATCCGAGTGACCTACCCCCACCGATTTCCAACATACCGAAATTGAATTCTCTTGACTACTAAAATAGTCTACTACTCTGTCCCCCATCACTACTTCTATTTCAATCACCCAATTTATATCCTCAAAAAAATTGATTAAAGGAGGATCTCCATTCCAAGAATCGCACCAAAACTTCGCTCTATGACCATTTCCTACTTTCCAAGTAAGATGTTTAGTGATGAGATTTTGAATATTCCATAGAAAGTGCCACATGTGAGATCCTCTATTCGAATTGGCCACTGTAAGAATTCTGTCAGGCTCAGTAGAATCCAAATATTTAGCTGCCATGACTTTACACCATGGCTTCTCCGGATATTTATACATCTTCCATGTCAACTTAGCTCCTAAAGCACAATTTTGAAGGCCCGTCTTTCTCATACCAATACCTCCATCTTTTTTAGTCTTATAGGCCACCTCCCAACTAATGAGAAGGATCTTTTTCACTTCCTTCGATCCTTCCCACATGAATTTTTTCAACAAACCATCAATGGATGTTGCTACTTTGTTGGTCATTTGATAGACCGACATGTAATATATAGGAATGGTTGATAATACAGATTTGATCATCTGTATTCTACCTGCCTGAGATAACCACTGGTTTTTCCACCCTGATACCTTTTGCTGACATCTATTTGAAATATCCTCCCATATCTTGGAGTCAAACCTTTCTGCAAACAAAGGAACCCCTAGATATACTATGGGGAATTCTCCTGCTTCGAATCCCAACACATTAATAATTTTATTTCTCAGACTCCTACTTGTATTGAAAAAATATACCTTGGACTTCACCCTATTCATGCATTTCCCCGAACCTCTTTTATAGCCATCCAACACCTCTCTGATGACTAACGCTTCCCTTACTAAAGCCTCCCAAAAAATTATAGTATCATCAACGAATTGTGAGTGCGAAACTAGTTCTAAATAATTATGGATATAACTCCCTCTCCAACGACCCACATTGGTTTATTTTTTAATGTTCCTTCCAAGCACTTCTGCCATCAACACAAAAAGGAATGAAGACAAGGGATCACCTTGCCTCAATCCGTTAGTTTCTTGAAAAAAGCCACAAATTGAACCGTTGACCAGAATCGAAAAGTGGACAGAGGATAGACAGTGGATGATACATCTAATCCACTCTCGACCAAAGTTGAATCTGGAAAGAACTTCACACAGAAAAGACCATCTTACTCTATCATATGCTTTACTAACATCTAATTTGACAATCATACCTGGTCTCTTTCCTGAGTTCATAGAGTGAATAGCTTCTCCGGCCATTAAACTACTGTCTGAAATTTTTCACCCAGGGATAAATCCATGTTGCTCAATCAAGATGTATCTATCAAGCTTCAACTTCAATCTGTTAACCATCGCCTTAGAGATGATTTATATAAAGAATTGCAAAGGGAGATTGGCCTAAAATCTGACATTGACGTGCACTCCTACTTCTTGGGTATCAGGACGATAACCGTATTGTTAATTTCCCTCACGAACCTCCCTTTCTTCCTGAAATCCTCCACCACTTTTAAGATATCTTGCCCCATAAATCTCCAACATTTTTGAAATACTTTCGAAGAAAAACTATCTGGGCCTGGCGTCTTGTCTGGTAGATTGTCAAAGACAAATTTTTTAACCTCCTGGATGGTAAAGGGATGCATCAAATCCATGTTGTCCTTAGACGAGACCACCTTCAGAATCACATCAAGCAATTGATGAGGATCCGAAAATGCAGAATCAACAAATTCACCTAGAAGAGATTTAAAGTGATCTACCGCTACATTTGCTATTTCTCCTTTGTCCTCTAACCAAACTCCATGATCATTTTGAATACGGCTGATCCTGTTGCTAGTTCTCCTAGATTTAACCGAAGCATGAAAAAACTTTGTATTGAGATCGCCAGCTCTAATCTAGTTATCTCTAGATTTATCTCTCCAAAACACCTCTTCTCTTTGAAGGATTTCTGCTAGATCATTTTTCAACCTTTTTTCCTATAGGAAGTCTTCATTAGACATACCAACCTTGATGATGTGATTGTTAAGCACATCCAACTCTGCTTCTATTCTAATTTTCTCAACAAAGATGTTTTTGAATGATTCCTTGTTCCATATTTTAATATTTTCTTTAATCATTTTCATTCTTTTCGAGAAGCAATAACTCGGTGTGCCAATAAGGATGTTACTCTCCTGCCACCAAATTTCCATGTTCGGAAAAAAATCCTTATCTCTCCACCACATGCTTTGGAATCTAAAGCTTCCTTTGCCCCGTTGAGGAGATTCTTGAATAGAAAGTTGTACTAGGAAATGGTCTGACAGAGAAAATGGAAGAATACAAGAATCCATGTTAAAAGATGATTCAACCCAGTATGAACCAACCAAGAATCTATCCAATCTCTTTGAGATTCTGGTGAATCTCTCCCTATGGTTTTTCCATGTGTATTTACCATTTGTCGAGACAACGTCAAATAAATGATTTTGATGCACAAACTTTCTAAAGTCCTCCATGGTTTGGGAAGACATCCTTAAACCCCTAGATTTATCTTCTTGATCTAATAAGGCATTAAAATCCCCTGCTATAATCACCTTGTTGCAATCAATCGAAGCAAGCCTCCTCAAAATCTTTGTCTAGATCTTTAATTTTTACCCATTTTTGTAGGTCCATATACGTTAAAAAAGGGCAAGGCTAAGTTATTTTTTAGGCAGATTACTCTACCAAAGATCCAATGGGAAGATCTCTCTAAATCTGACACCTTTATGTGATTAGGATTCCACAAGATACCCAATCCTCCAGAAGCCCCTACCGCTTCTTGAAAAAATCCTTCCCACTTGTTACAAAACCACAAGAAACTGAGAGCTTTATCAAGATTCATTTTCGTCTCCTGTAAAAAAACCAAATCCCCTTCCATCCTATTTAACGCTCGTTTTACCAAGCGTTTCTTGTCAAGGGTCGATAGTCCCCTGACATTCCATGTAGAAATTTTCATTTCTCACCAAGGGAGCTCCCTACTCCCTTGTCTTTCCTTAAATAATCAAATACGTTGATGATCCCTTTCTCTTTTTCCCTCTCTTCTCTTTTCTGTTTGTTTGATCTCCTTCCCCTATCTCCTTTGGTTTACCAAGAAGAACATTAGCCGATTGACTCACATTTCTTGGATCAACATTTTCTAACTCATCTGAAGCGAAGAAACTATCTTCTGAAACCCGATCATAATCCACTTTCATGTTGGATTGCATATGGACTTTCACAGGGCTCTTCACCATAGACGACTTTCTCCTGTCCACTTGATTTTCTTTCAAGATTGAACATCCCCCTCTTCCATTGCAGGGTTCTGCTTCGAAGATACTTCCTTTTGATCCGCAAAAATGGTTTTTGTAACCGTTTTCTTGGGAACCCATACCTTGGCTGGTTTTTCCTTTGGCAAACAATTACATGAAGATTATTAATATCTCTCTTGTCATCGGAAGTAGGAAATTCAATTTCTACTTGTTGCTTCCATATTTTGCTCCCTGATTTGAGATTAATAACTAACGGTATTTGCATGACCTTTGCAATCTTAATCCTTGTGTAAAGATATGAATCGTCACTGATGATCTCTTCATCCACTTCCAACAAAGTACCCATCGACCTTCCAATATGCTCCAGGCTCTCATCTCCCCAATACTCTATAGGAAGATTGTACAACCTGATCCATATCGGTTCCTTGTAAACTGCTAATGGTACCAGATCAAAATTCATTTTCCATGGCTACAGATATAGAGGAGAAGAATCAAAGAACTAATTTTGTTGATTCAAGATGTTATTTATGATCGATTCTTCTCTAAAAACAACTATGAAGAAACCTTTGGGAATGAATTTCAGAACAATATCTTCACACCAATTATTGGATACTCATTCCTTGATTTGCAATCTGGTATACCTCATGCCTATAAATCTTTCGATAACTGTCATCTTCCTCCAAAGTTCAATATCCAACTCTATATCTTCAAATAATTTTATATCAATCGGATCACCTGTCTCCAATGCCAGATTCACTACTCCCTTATGTAACTCATCCCTCCCCCCTCTGAAGCCCTGGTCTCGGCCTTCATTCCTACACTGCTCTGCAAATTTCCTCCTCTACCTCATGACTCCTATTTCTTTTAAACTCTTATGTGAAGAGGATGAACTTAATCAACAATAAAGGGTATGTGGTACATCGCATCTACCTTTAAGAAGGTGATATTTTTCTGAGTTTGAAGAGTTAATGGTATTGTAAAAGCTATCTAGAGAATCTTTGAAATGTTATAAAAGCTTTACTTTGGTGCATTGCCCCTTTAGCATAGCATTTACTTAAATAAAATTCTTCTTCCCCTTTCCAAACCCTAAAGAACAAAGAGTTGACTTCTAAAATTTTAGAATTTATTTCAAAGGGTGCATTGGGTCTCATACTTGTGAAACTTCCTGACTGCCCTTATTTAGGCATGAGTCTCTTAAGGATCAATAGCATTTTATAGCATGCCTAGTGGGACCATTTTTAACACCCATTACAAAATATTAGTGCATCCTGTTGGTTCCTGGATAGGATTTTACACTCCATGAGATACCAATATGCCCATGATGGATATTAAGGATTGGTTAGTTCCAAATGTGAGCAATCTATGAGCAATTGGACCAACTATAGGGATAAGATTACCCTCTTCTTCTTCTGGCTCTGCAAAACCAAGGTGGGTGCACCTGATCCAATAGTATTAACTCTGACTGATAGTTCTAACTCTGCCCCTTATTTCTTTATTGGATCTTTCAATAGATGAATACAGTGAGAGAATACTAAACAAGAACCTATTGTTCATTGATCCTCCATCACTAGGTAGGACAATACACAAATGTAAATGAAAGTAAAAGACTGGTAGTGATTTAAATGATTGGGATTATAAGGTTTGAATCACTCTTCTCAACACAAAGATAGGAGAATACAGGCTAGTGCCTTATCTATTGGGCAAAATATCAAGGAAAAGGATGAATACAATGGTGTCTGAAATTGGTCTCTAGACATAAATACAAAATATCCCAACTCTTTCTTGCTTATGAAAATCCTTCAAATAAACTCCAAGAACACATATTTCACTTTGAGCAATATTTAATCTAACTCTTAGGTTGGAACTCAAAGCACCAATACATTCACATAAACCTTATGCAAAGATTTAAAGATTCAAAGAATAGAGCAAAGGAGACCAAAGATATGAGGTTTGTATTAAGTATAACCTTTCACCATGTGCATATAGTATCCAGAATAGTAAGCTTGCAAGATAAGAACATCAATCTGTACTTCTTCTCTATTGTTTGATAAAATGGTATCAAAAATTACAATCCTTGACTGAAAAGCTAGGGTTTCAAAAATTTATATCTTTTTAACACCTAAACTCCAATCCCTTAGAATGATCATAAAAAATCCCTTTATACCAAGAGATGCAACAAGCAACCGATCATTCTAGGGCTACAAAAAATTAACCTAAAAAACCTTTACAACAACTCCAAAGGGTTTACAATAACTACACTACTGAAACAGGTGAGATATTTGCAATTGAGCCAACATGCTTTATGTTTTCAATGCTATCCTTGGCTCCTTTTCAACAAATCTGATTTTATTATTTCACTGTCAAACTACAATGAATGCCCCTCTACAAAAATTCAACCCTGATATTCATTTGGCTCGGCATCATAGGAAACAAAATTGGATTTTAGCTATAATTTATACCTTCTATATCCTTTCCCAACTGCAATCTTTACTGAAAAATTCAATTCTTGGCCACCGCATCATTTTACATGACTCACTGGTTCAAAAACCCTAGCAAAACCCTACAGGATATTTGAATTTGAATAAAAACGGTAACCAGCTCAACTTTAAAACGTGACCATTGATCTATCTTATTCTCGGCAGATTGGCCAGCTCGTAAAATCCTTCAACAGTCAACAAAATCTTTGAAAATCACTTTACACATTACTAAACCCTCGACCAATGAGAAAAAAGCACATCAACAATGAATTGGCATACTAGACCCACTTCTTAATAAGCTTTAAAATGAATGGTTGTTGTAAGTTCGCATAGCCTCAAAAGATTCTATGCGAACATCAAACAACCATTAGATCTTCTATCTCTGCATCCTTTAGAATCTCTCGGGCCCACTGACATGTCTGCATACCTAAAATCCACGGCCAATCAAAACCTGACATCTCAGCAACACATGGCAATCGATCCCACTAAACATTTTGTCTGAGCCACCAGAAATTAGAAAATACTTTATAACCCTGGGCCCGCCTGCAAATAGCTAGATGTCATCATACCATTTGTTACCTCTGCCCAGTCAGCTCTGACACAGGACCCACTACCCCTCGGCATCCAATCGGATGACGGGCATAAGATCACATGGGGGAAGAATATTCCATGCGATCATACGCTGACCGTCGATCAAAAATCTCTGACACAAGCCCCACTAACAAGCTCCACCTCATTATCAACTCGACCAATCACAAACGTGCATGTCAGCGCCCACTGGCAAAAGGTCCCACACTGACATCTCGTCGACCAAGCAAGATCAATAGCTGTCGCTATACCGCTGACCTTAAAAATTGATCAACTTGTCCCAGCGGTATAACAACAACCACATGATCTTGTGGACTTGCATGCACTTTATCTCCTTTAAAAACTACAGATCCACTTGATAATTTCCAAGTCACTAATCCTCGACCAATCAGAAGCCGCCAACTATGAATACCTGGCAGTGGACTCGCTACATTGAAAATCCTTTGCTGTGAAAGAGAATCAATGGTTGGCACAACTTCGCAAACCTTTGACACACTCCATAAGATCTTACGCCCATCGTTGGATCAAGATGGTGTCAGAAAGCCAGGCCCAGGAAAGGAATAAGGTCGAAAACTATAGGAAAAATTAAAGCGCTAGACTTAGGAAAAAAGAAGACTGTCAGGTGAAAATATTAAAGCACATGCATTTATCAATTTTTTAAGCGGCCCAAAAAGTAACGCGAATTTAGAACAGGGCTAGGGCACACTTAGGGTTTATCTTGCAAACGGCCAGAATTTGAATTTTGCCTAGGGTTTTTGCAGGGAAATGGGAAAAATAACTGCAGAGGCCTAAAAAATTTTCTTGTGCTAACAGTGACTCATGCTCGGGGATGTGTATCTCCTGTAGATACAATGAGAAACTAGAATCTCCTGGTACAGCAGACTAGAACCAAAATTTTCGAACCAAAAATAGGGAACTGCACACAAAAACCTATACAGAGAGTCAAACTTTTTAGGAGAAATAGAATTTCAAAAATTGACTATGAACAGGCAGCTCCAAGAGCTCTCCTGTCAAATTCTTCAGAATGTAAGAACCTGCTCCCCATTTTTCTTCAATAATATATGGGCCTAACCATATGGGATCAAATTTCCCATGTTTTCCTTTGTCTTGCATTCTTACATTCCACATTAATACCATGTCTCCTTCTGTAAAATTTCTCTAAGTAGTCCTTCTATCATACAGGACTTTGCACTGGGCCTGCAAATTCTCATTCTTGATGTGTGCATCATTTCTTACCTCATTGAGTTGAATCAGATCATTCATTCTAACTGTCATATCTTCTTCTACATCTTCATCATATTTTTGAATGAACTGGTACATCTACAATAAGTTATTTTGAGGTAATCTTGCATTTATTCCATACACTAAGTCAAAAGGGGCACACCCTATTGCTTTCTTTATTGTAACCCTATCAGCCCATAGGGCTTGTAGCAATTTGGAGTCCCAAGCCTTCTTGTTTTTGTCCAGGACTCTTTTCAAAATCTTGATTAAACTCTTATTGCTAGATTCTACCTGGCCATTGCCTTGTGGATGATAAGCAGAAGAATATGAAATTTTAATACCATTATGTCTGCAGAAGTCAACAAACTCCTCTGACCTAAAACATAGTGCATTATCAACCACCATAGTTTCTAGGCAACCAAACCTTGTCAAGATATTCTGCATCATAAAATCTGTTACTACCCTACTGGTTGCTCTTCTTGTAGGGATTGCCTCAACCCACTTAGAGAAATAATCTGTTGCCACTAAGATGTAGGAATGTCCACCACTGGACTTATTAGGGATTTCACCAATGAAATCCATACCCCATTTCTGAAAAGGGGCTTGAACAGAAACAGGTTTGAAAGGCAAATTCCCACTGAATTTTAGTTTTCCTGCAAACCTTTGGCAAGGATCACACTTCTTGACAAACTGATGTGTATCCTTGAAAAGTGAAGGCCACCAAAAACCTGCCCTAATAATCTTGTGGGCTATAGTCTTTTCCATGTAGTGTCCTCCACAAATTCCACTGTGCATTTCATGCATCAAGAGCTGGGCTTTATCATGGTCTACACACCTGAAAAAAACACCTTCATTACTCCTCCACCAAAGCTCACCATTTATAATTGCATATCTCAAAGAGTGGAGTTTAACAGTTCTTCTCTTATTGTCATCCATTTTAGGGGGTAAGACCATCTTTTGCAAATACTTGACAATATCCTTGTACCATTCACAACAATCCATGTTACACATGTAAGGCCTTTGATCCTCTTCTAAAGCATTTATCTGGTTTGCATTTAGATTACTTTGGGCCATCAGTTTTGCTAGGCCTAAACCTCTAACCAACTTTGTAATGTGGATATCAATGTTAAATTATTGAATTCTGTTAATCCACCTACATCTTCTTCCTAAAACCTCTTGTTGGACCAAGATGTCCTTAACTACAACACTTGGAACATAGGCAACCACTGTGGCTCCCACCAGATAGGATCTGAATGTTTTAATGGCCTTGACCAAGGCATAAGCTTGTTTCTCAATGATATCATAATTTAATTTTGCTGCTTGTAAAGTCTTGCTGAAAAAGGAAATAGGTTGTTCAAAACCTTCAGCATTCTTTTGTAAAAGTACTGCAGCAATAGTATGGGCAAATGCAAAAGAGAAAATTTGCATGGGTTTGCTATAATCTGGTGTCTTTAAGACCGGGGCATGCTTAATGGCCCTCTTAATGTCACCGAAGGCTTGAACTGCTTCAGTATTCCATTCCAATTTTGCTCCTTTCTTTAACATCCTTGATATGGGAATACTAATTTCTGCAAAGTTTGTAATAAACCTTCTTAAAAAGTTGACTTGTCCTAGAAAGGACTGAATTCCCTTGATATTTTTTGGAAAGGATAGTTTGTCAATAGCCTCCACTCTTTCAGGATCTATCCTTACACCATCCTTTGAAACAATGTACCCCAAAAGTTTTCCTTCTGTCACACCAAAGGCACACTTCTTTGGGTTCAAAGAAACCCCATATTCCAATGCTCTAATACAAATTTTCTCAAGATGTTGACAATGTTGTTCTTCTTTAGCTGAAAAGGTTGTCAAGTCATCCTGATATACCACCATAAATCTATCAATGAAATCTGCAAAGGCTACATCCATAGCCCTCTGAAAAGTGGCACCTGCATTAGTCAACCCAAATGGCATTCTTACATAAACATATGTTCCCCATGGAGTTGTAAATGCAGTTTTAAACTGTTATGTGTCCTTTACCATGACCTGATTGTAACTAGAAAAACCATCCATCATGGACATCAATTATGATCCAGTGACCTTTTGCAACATGTTCTCCATATTGGGTAATCCATAATTATCCTTCAAAGAATTTATGTTAAGATTCTAAAATCTACACATAATCTGATATCACCATTCTTTTTTCTGATAGGCACTAAATTTGAAACCCAAGTGGAATGCCTAATGGGCTTGATTATTCCAGCATCCATCATCTTCTTGAGTTCACTCTGCATTTTGGGTGCCAAGGTAGGGTTAACATGTCTCAACTTTTGTCTGAAAGGCTTTGTGCCTTCCTTGAGTGGAACCTCATGCTGAAAAAGGTCCTCTCTATAAGCTTTAAGGTCTTCATAAGACCAGGCAAAAACATGCCTAAATTTTCTAAGAAGGTCAATCAAATTTTTCCTAGTTCTTGGGGACAGAGACTTGCCTATATAAACTTTCTTGGGAGCTATCCCTGTGCCCAAGTTTATCTCTTCAAGCTCATTGATTTTATCAGTACTAGCCGAGAAGGCCTTGTCTTTATTTTCAAATGCCCTTTCAAGAGAACCTAGTCCTTTAGGAACCTTGTTTGATTTTAATTGCAAAACCTCTTTCCCAAAGATGACATCTTTGTCATTCACTATATTAACATAAGCACTGAAATCCATTTCTTTATCACCAAAGTGAGATTCACAATGGAGAAACCTTAATATATCTTGGTCATCATAAAAAACTTGCCAATTATCTAGATTTTTCAGGGATGGAAGGTTTGGCTTGTACCTCTATATTAGAAACATCTGCAAATGTAACATCTTCTAGTCTAAGGGCTATATTAGCCAACAAATCTGCCATCCTATTCTAACTTCTTTCCATCCAACAAATATTAAAAGCACTAAAGCTTTCAATCTCATCCCATACTTCATTCCTATATTGTTTCAACTTCTGATTCTTTGAAGCATATTTCAATCTAATTTGGGATATGACTAACTCAGAGTCACCTATAACTTTCAAACACTTTATGCCATGCCTTGATGCTAATCTTAGACCAATTAATAGAGCCTCATACTCTAAAACATTATTTGTGCATGAAAACAACAAAGTAAATGAGAACTTGAAAGTTTTACCATTTGGAGATATGAGCAATATTTCAGCTCCAGATCCTTCTTTGCTATTTGCTCCATCAAAATACATGGTCCAAAGATTATCAAGGTCAATCCACCCCTCCTGGCTTTTTGATTTGTGGGGAGGCTCAATACCTTCCTCTGCTTCCTTATCTTGGACTTTGAAGGCATTAATATCAGTATCAAGGAAACAATTCATGTTGTCCTGCTCTTCTTCTTCAATCATATGAGGGGTCCTGGACTCCCTAGTGACCTTGATATTCTGTCCTTCAAAATTAAAAGTGGCAAATGATAAGTCACACTGTATGTTGCCTCCCATAGAGGCACTCCATTTTCTTGACAGTAACATTCCATACTGGGGAGGAATATCCACTACCAAAACACTCATGGTCAATTGTTTGTTGGGGTATGCAGCCAATCTATAAGGCAAAGCCTTAATAGTACCAACAACTGGTACTTCTCTTGAATCCATAGCTTGACACCTTCCATGGGGTGTATCCACTTTCAAACCTAAAGACTTTATAACCTTAGTCGGCATAACAGTATTTGATGCTCCAGAATCAATCATGCAATTCTTCAGCAGCTTTCCATTTATTTGCAGAGTCAAGAAAAAAGGATCAACTGATCCTACTACGGTACTAACAACATTTGTGTCCAAATATATTTGAGGGATCTTAGAAACAATCTCCTCACTACAATTTTCATCTTCTTCATCCACAATTGCTACTTGTTTCTCAATTTTTTCTATTTTTTGAGAATCAGTATGTACTACACTTTTTACCCATTTCAAGGCATTTTTCTTATGTTCTTCTATTCTCATCATCTCTAATAATGGGACTTTGACAGTGATTTGAGACAACAATTTACTCATGTCAACTAGAACATACTTTAAATCAGGTACATCTAGTTTTGAATCTGCAATCTCTTTATCAGCTTCTTGGGTGGATGTATCTACAGGTTTGTCAGTTGGGCCTTGTTTTTCTTTTGCAAAACTAGTACAACCTCAGTAGTAGGCCTATTTTTTACCTTATAAACAATATTGGGCTTGGCAACTTTCTTTACCTTGACTTTATCAATAGGATTAGCATCCTTAGTCTTTCCTTGTGAAGGTTTTACATTTTTATCTGTTTTCTTGATAAAAATGCCAACAGGCTTGGGGTTTGCATCACCAATAACTCTATTCCTCAAGTTATAATTTGTCTTTGCTTGAGTAAC
The DNA here is from genome assembly GCA_027943335.1 of Chamaecyparis obtusa. Taxonomy (NCBI): domain Eukaryota; kingdom Viridiplantae; phylum Streptophyta; class Pinopsida; order Cupressales; family Cupressaceae; genus Chamaecyparis; species Chamaecyparis obtusa. Next base: position 447,221 of record BSBK01005455.1, on the reverse strand, counting down.
CAAATTGGTTGTTATCAAAGCAATTTCTTCATCATAAGGTCTTCTCAAAGTAGTTTTTTGTTCATTCTTTTGAACATTACACTGGATGTTGTCAAGCTCACTATCTTCATCATCTTAAAAAACTTGCTGATGATAGGATTCATTTCGAGTTTGGGAATGTGATGCATCCTGATTTTCATCCTCTTCAGTAGAATCCACCTCACTCAAAACATGAGAAGAGAACATCCCACATCCCTGGTCATCATAAGGTTGTTCCTCATTGCACTCCTGCTCTTCTTGAGGAGAGACATTTTGGGATATGGCACAATAATCAGGATCATGTGGTGACTGACAGGAAACACACCATGGGACTTCTTCCACCATATTCATTGAATTTCTTTGTAATGGATTAGGGGTCCTATCATTTGGTTTATCTCTTTTCTTAGGAATAAAAGGCTTCCCATCTTTCCATTGAGTGTTATAGGGGTAATTTTGCATTCTTGGCAATTTGTTGAAATTATTAAAGGGGGGGTTGTCCCCTCCTGCAGCTTTATTACCTCTATTTTCACCAGGCTTCAAATCTTTGATTGCCTTTAGAATCTATTTTAGGCTTTCATCATCCTTAGGTTTCACACCTTGAAGCTTTCCTGGATCTTTTCTATTTAACAAAGGAGACCTGTTATCTTCTCTCCTTCCCAACTTTCTTGAGATTCTATGGTTGCTTTCTATGTTCACAACTAACTTGTAAGCTTCAACCAGACTCCTTGGATTTTTATCACTCAATAGGTAGCCCATCTTAGAATCAAAAGCATTTAAATATGTGACAAGGCACACCCTATCATCCAATCTGATAACCTGCAACAATTTATGCATGGCCTTTTGAAATCTAACATTAAATTCAACAACATCCTCATTGAAATTCTTCTTTATATTATTGAACTCATTCAGCATAAAACCTTCATGAGTTTTGTCACCATATTGTTCCTTGAAACAATGTCTAAGCTGATCCCATGATCCTATGCTACCATGTGGCAAAGCCCTAAACCAATCCCTTGAATCTTCTGTTAGGGATTGCACAAACAGTTTCATGATAACATCATCAGGCACAATATTATAATCATCAATGACATCAATAAAAAATTTTAAATGTTCGTCACAAGTTACAACATTGCTTCTTGTGAATTTAGGAAGCTTCTTTCTGATTTCTTTAGGGATGGGGTTAGGATAACCAGGGATACCAATAAAAACCAATTGTTTACACCTTTCATGTATAACCCCTGAATTAGGAAACCAAAACCCTAAGATGTGGATGCATTATTATTTGTAGTGGCAACACCTTTAAAACCTCCTGGTGGAGGAACACCAGTTGTCTGATTTGCTGAATTTGTGACATTTGCTCCTTGTGTCATGGTAGAACTAGCAAAATTTGTAGGTCCTGTAGACCTTTTAAGAAAATCAATTTTCTTTTTCATTTCTAGTGTTGCAGCTTCTAGTTCTGCTTTTTCAAGTTCTTTGGCTAGTGATTCCTGTTCTTTTTTGGCCTTTTCAAAGTCAGCTTCCAATCTTAAGACCTGGTCTATAGAACCCTTGGGGTTTATAGGCTCTTTAATTGAAATGCCCACTTCCTTTTGTTTCCCTTTATCCTTTGGTTTCCTAGTTTCAAAAGTCTTATGGACAACAGGCAGCTCATTTGTTTGTTCAGGAATGGGAACATGATTTATAGCCTCTAAATCTAATAGCTGCCTTCTTAATTGGTCAGCCCTAATCATGGAATGTCTGACCCTTTCTTCCTTCTCATTTTCTCTCTTTTGCCTAATGGCTGCTTGTTCTTGAATTCTTCTTTCCAATTCATATACTTCCTCAAAAATTTCCTTAGAATTAGGCAAAGTGGTTTCAGACTCGTCTTGTTGTGCTTGGGGCTCTTCTTGCTGATCCTAAGATTCATGGGGGCCTTGGGGTATTGATGAATCAAGGGTTAAAGGGGGAACAAAATCCTGTCCACCCCTGCTTTTGCTTCTAGACCTACTAAATTTCCCTGAAATCCTTCTATTTTGGGATGGTCTTTCGCCCTCTCTTTCTGTGGGGGAATAATAGTCTTCATACTGGTTCAGGCCCGAATCAACTACCTCCTCATATTCTGAGGCATTTCCTTGCTGACTAGGAGGAGTAAGACCCTCCTATACTAGGTTTCCCCTTTGCTTCTAGGTTAGAGACATATCATCAACACTTTTTTCTTTCCTAACCTAAGTTCTTCTTGATGTGGCAGGAAGCCCACCCTGCAAGCTTTCTTCTGGGTGTTCCTTCCTCCAAAACCTTGTGATTTTGAAACTCATTGTGATATATTGCTTAAAGCACTAGTTACAGAGATGCTCAGAGTCACCACTCACAAAATGTGAGGTAATTTGAAACCTTACTGAAACTGACTCTTATACTCTTTAATGAAGACCACTAGATAAATGATAAGCCGGCCAAGAGTCTAAGCTCAACTTGTACCCGCATTATCTATGCTGATTTGTAACACCAGAGATATCAAATAATTGAAATAGGTAGGTCAGGAGTCTAGCTCAACTTGAAACCTACACTATTTTCTCTTGACAGTATTTCTCTATTCTCCAGTAGAATCACTGATTTGATGGTGACCTGGAAGGGCTGAATCGAATGGGTAATGAGATATTGAAATTTGTAATATAAACACTGATTCAAAACTGATTTTACTTGTTTGTTATGCTTTACTCCCTAGCAGAGTTGCCAATTTGTTGGTTCCTGGATAGGATTTTACACTCCATGAGATACCAATATGCCCATGATGGATATTAAGGATTGGTTAGTTCCAAATGTGAGCAATCTATGAGCAATTGGACCAACTATAGGGATAAGATTACCCTCTTCTACTCCTGGCTCTGCAAAACCAAGGCGGGTGCACCTGATCCAATAGTATTAACTCTGACTGATAGTTCTAACTCTGCCCCTTATTTCTTTATTGGATCTTTCAATAGATGAATACAGTGAGAGAATACTAAACAAGAACCTATTGTTCATTGATCCTCCATCACTAGGTAGGACAATACACAAATGTAAATAAAAGTAAAAGACTGGTAGTGATTTAAATGATTGGGATTATAAGGTTTGAATCACTCTTCTCAATAGAAAGATAGGAGAATACAGGCCAATGCCTTATCTATTGGGCAAAATATCAAGGAAAAGAATGAATACAATGGTGTCTGAAATTGGTCTCTAGACATAAATACAAAATACCCCAACTCTTTCTTGCTTATGAAAATCCTTCAAATAAACTCCAAGAACACATATTTCACTTTGAGCAATATTTAATCTAACTCTTAGGTTGGAACTCAAAGCACCAATACATTCACATAAACCTTATGCAAAGATTTAAAGATTCAAAGAATAGAGCAAAGGAGAGCAAAGATTTGAGGTTTGTATTAAGTATAACCTTTTACCATGTGCATACAGTATCCTGAATAGTAAGCTTGCAAGATAAGAACATCAATCTGTACTTCTTCTCTATTGTTTGATAAAATGGTATCAAAAATTACAATCCTTGACTGAAAAGCTAGGGTTTCAAAAATTTCTATCTTTTTAACACCTAAACTCCAATCCCTTAGAATGATCATAAAAAATCCCTTTATACCAAGAGATGCAACAAGCAACCGATCATTCTAGGGCCACAAAAAATTAACCTAAAAAACCTTTACAACAACCCCAAAGGGTTTACAATAACTGCACTACTGAAACAGGTTCATTTGCAATTGAGCCGACATGCTTTATGTTTTCAATGCTATCCATGGCTCCTTTTCAACAAATCTAATTTTATTATTTCACTGTCAAACTGCAATGAATGCCCCTCTGCAAAAATTCAACCCTAATATTCATTTGGCTCGAAATCATAGGAAACAAAATTGGATTTTAGCTGTAATTTATACCTTCTATATCCTTTCCCAACTGCAATCTATACTGAAAAATTCAATTCCTGGCCACCGCATCGTTTTACATGACTCACTGGTTTAAAAACCCTAGAAAAACCAAACAGGATATTTGAATTTGAATAAAAATAGTAACTGGCTCAACTTTAAAACATGACCGTTGATCTATCTTATTCCTGGTAGATCGGGGGGCTCGTAAAATCCTTCAACAATCAACAAAATCTTTAAAAATCACTTTACACATTACTAAACCCTTGACCAATGAGAAAAAATCACGTCAACGATGAATCGGCATATTGGACCCACTTCTTCATAAGCTTTAAAATGAACGACTGTCGTAAGTTCGCATAGCCTCAAAAGATTCTATGCGAACATCAGACAACCATTAGATCTTCTATCTCTGCATCCTTTAGAATCTCTTGGGCCCACTGATGTGTCTGCATACCTAAAATCCACGGCCAATCAAAACCTGACATCTCAGCAACACATGTCAATCGGTCCCACTAAACATTTTGTTTGAGCCCCCAGAAATTAGAAAATACTTTATAACCCTAGGCCCACCTGCAAATAGTGAGATGTCATCATACCATTCATTACCTCCGCCCAGTCAGCTCTGACACAGGACCCACTACCCCTCGGCATCCAATCGGATGATAGGCATAAGATCACATGGGGGAAGAATATTCCATGCGATCATACCCCGACCGTCGATCAAAAATCTCTGACACAGGCCCCACTGACAAGCTCCACCTCATTATCAGCTCGACCAATCACAAACACGCATGTCAGTGCCCACTGGCAAAAGGTCCCACACTAACATCTCGTCGACCAAGCAAGATCAATGGCTATCGCTATACCGTTGACCTTAAAAATTAATCAACTTGTCCCAGTGGTATAACGACAACCACATGATCTTATGGACCTACACGCACTTTATCTCCTTTAAAAACTGCGGACCCACCTAACAATTTCCAAGTCACTGCTCCTCGACCAATCAGAAGCCGCCAACTATGAATACCTGGTAGTAGACCCGCTACATTGAAAAGCCTTTGTCGTGAAAGAGAATCAACGGCTAGTGCAACTTCGCAAACCTCTGACACACTCCATAGATCTTATGCCCATCATTGGATCAAGATGGTGTCAAAAAGCCAGGCCCAGGAAAGGAATAAGGTCAGAAACTATAGGAAAAATTAAAGCACTAGACTTTGGAAAAAAGAAGACCGCCAGGTGAAAATATTAAAGCACATGCATTTATCAGTTTTTTAAGCGGCCCAAAAAGTAACACGAATTTAGAACAGGGCTAGGGCACACTTAGGGTTTATCTTGCAAATTGCCAGAATTTGAATTTTGCCTAGGGTTTTTGCAGGGAAATGGGAAAAATAACTGCAGAGGCCTGAAAATTTTTCTTGTGCTAACACATCCTTTTGTTTATCATTCTTAGAAGAAGCAATTAGCACACTAGGTGAAGTTGCATGCATTTATGACTCTACTAGAAGATAAGCATGAATTGGAGTTATAATTTTTTCCCTATTTAGGTTGCTTTTCAACCTTGTACTTTATAAGGTTGAAATGTTCTAGATCTTAGAGATGTGTTGTGTGAGTTCCAACAAGAAATAAAGGAAATCTCAGAAGAAAAACTAGGGTTCTAGGGATAACCCTTCCAACATGTTCACATGCAGAGTTGAATGACAATGCTAGTTGTTCAGTCGATGGCTCTTATAGAGGTAGAGAATGTAATTTATTTATCAGAATTACTGGGGTTGTGTAGTTTGTTTGGTTTGGTTATTTGTAATGGGATGAGAGGTTGGCCAAATTCGGGGGCTATCACGTGCAAAACATACAATGGACAAAGTGTGGTTGACTACATAATTTTCTCACAAAACCTTACAACTAGAGTTATTGAGTTCGAAATTGGTGAGTTCCCTATAGAAATGAAATCTGATCACATGCCTTTATTTGTTAAGTTGGACTTCGCTTCAAACAACCCACACAATAAAAAAGATTTCCACATGCAAAAGAAATCAACAAACAAAGGCAAGATCCTCTTAAATCAAGGGAACGAGAACATCTTCAAGGCAAGGCTTGAGTAATAATTTCAGGAAATGAATAACCTCTTGAAGGGTAACAAGGTTAATGAGGAATGTGATTATGTCAATAGTAGCATGCTGATTTCTATAATTCACAAGGCTTTAAATGCATGTAAAAGATCGGGTAGTAGGAAGAGGGCTACTAATACTTTTCCAGCAAACCCATGGTACGATGAGGAATGTAGGGCAACAAAGAGATCCATAAAAGGGAAGGATGTTAGCAAAGAACTCAAGAAATGGTACACAAAACTGATTCAATAAAAAAAGGCAGAGTATGTTAAGAATAGAAAGAAAGAGCTAATATCCCTTGGAAAACGTGACCCCAAAAAGTTTTGGAAAGGGTTGCAGCAAGGGAGAAAACAAATGGAAAACACTATCACGGATGCTCAATGGATTGAGTATGTAAAGTTTCTCTATGAACGGCCGCATGAGAATAATGTTCCTCCCATAGTGAATACTTCGGAGGAACTCTTCATGATGGAAGATATCAAGCTTGGGATAAAGAAATTGGTAAGTGGTAAAGCTAATGATATTGATGGGCTGCAAGCTGAATTTTTAAAATGGGGAGCGGAAATCCTTGTGCCTCACATAAAGAAAATCTTCAACCATGTCATCTATGATGGTTTTCCGGCGGATTGGGTAACAACTGTGGTTATCCCCCTCTTTAAAAATGGTGACATTAATAATCCATCTAACTACCGCACTATTATGGTCAACCTCCTTTTTAGAAAACTTTTCAGGAGCATGATAAACATAGAATCAATAGTTGAGCAGAAGGCAAGGAGAAAAGGGCAAGATGGAAAGTGGATTTCAGACCTAAGCATTCCACCATTGACCATTGCATCACTCTTCGTCATTTAATAGAGAAAATATGGGATAATCAGGGGGAAGAAGCTTATTGCTGCTTTGTAGACTTTAAGAAAGTCTTTGCTACAATACCTAGGGACAAGCTTTGGAACATAATGATAGAATTGGGTATCCATGACGAGTATAGAGCAGCAGTGCACAGATTATATGATAAAGTTAGAGCCAAAATCAAAACTAATGAAGGAATGTCCAAATGTTTTGGTAGTGACATTGGTGTTAAGCAAGGATGTCATTTATCCCCAACCTTTTTGGGGGTATACATTGATAAATTAGAAACTTGGTTGAACAAAACAGATGGGGAAGGTGTGCATTTGGTAGGGTATGTGGTGAAACTTATTTTGTACGATGATGACCTTATCTTATTTCAAAAATAGCTCAAGGTTTGAGAGATTATTTAAGGGCCTTAGAGTTCTTTTGCCATGAGGTTGGGATGCAGGTGAACATTACCAAAACCAAAATCATGATTTTCTCTTTAAGGAGAAAAGAAAAGCCCACTACATTCCTTTTTGAAGGCATCCCGCTAGAAATTGTGAAAGAATACAAGTATCTTGGGATTGATTTTCACTATAAACTCAGCTAGGAAACATGTAGAGTGAAAAGGTTACAGGGGGGCTAGAATGCATTGTATTGACTCCAAAACAGATGCAGAATAGCTAAGTTTTGGGACTGTAAGACCAGGAAGACTCTTTTCAATTTTTTGGTCATGTCGGTGGTTCTTTATGGTTGCGAGGTTTGGGGTGGCAGCCTGTCAAACAATGGATGGAGGTAGCTTGAGAGAATTTAGAAGCACCTAATTACAAGAAATATCAAATTTAAGACCTTTGTACCTTATGATATCCTATTAGTGGAGGCTGGGGATTTTCCGTTGGAAGCATCAGCGATAAATCGATTACTTAGCTACTTAAAGAAGGTTGATATAACATGCAAGACCAACAGTGGCTGAAATTTGTGAAAGATGAGGATCTTATCCGTAGAAAGAAAACATGGATGAAGAAAAATAATAAGTGGTTGGATAAATAGAATATTAAGCTACATGAGTGTCCTAATACAAATGTGGACATAAAAAAGTTTGTCATAGAGAAGTTTCAAAGTGTCATGTGGACTAATAACATTGGTCAAAAAAAGGCTTACTACATGCAAGTGTTCAACTCAACCGGGGAACATGGGGAGAAAACATATTTAGGAGCTACTATTAAAGGGAAATCAAGGTTGTTAATGACACAATTGATGATGGGATCACATCATCTCAGATGCGAGACGAGTAGATGGAAGAGGCCCAAAGAGGCTTGGGAGGAGAGAACTTGCATGTTTTGTAGGATGGGCGCAATTGAGACCGAATGGCACTTTCTCATGGAATGCACTGCCTATGAAGATATTCATGCTAATTATGAAGCCATCTTGAAAGTGGACAACATGAACAGTCTATTTGAAGAGGATAAGGTCAACCAAACCGTGGGTTTTCTGGTCAAGATTCATAAAAGAAGATCAAAGCTGGAAAGGATTATAGAAATTGTTTAGGGGTGTGAGTTCCTCTGGTCCCTTAGGTTTCTTGGCCTCGTGGATGTCATTAAAATCATTCATACATTCAAAGGCTTCACAAGAAAAGAAGTTGTTGAAAAGGATCTATTCCCTTTCTCTTTCTTTTCAAGGGCCCACTCTTTTCAGGATTCTATGCTTGACACCATCTTTATGTTTAAGGGTAGACTCAAAGTATGAAGATCAAGTAAGTCAAGTGGATCTAGTCAAGATTCAATGCAACTAATTAAAAGGATTATGAGATGATTGAGGTGTAAGACCTCATTAAAAAGGAGGTAGAAAAGCTTCGGTTTAGCCAAAATAATGAAGGTTCCATAGAACAAAGAAAAGTAGAGGAACCTAATTGATTCCTCAAGAGTCACCCTTTTTTTTCGAGGCCATAGAATAGAGAAAATTTGCACAAGAAAAAGAAAATATGAAGATGCAAGTTGAGATAAAGCCATTTCTAGTACTTGAGATCTCTAAAGAAGAGAATTGTGGAGGCGATAAAATGGATCCTTAGTCTCAGAGAACCAAATGAGGGGTAGCATTTAAATACAACCCCAACTAAGGAAAGAGATAGTGCCAATGACAATGACGCCCAAATCTAGAATGACCTAGAGCTTTTTTGTCTATCACTCAATAATAGCCTTGTGTCTTTAGAGGTTAAAGATTCAACAGTCAGGCCAAGCAATCATGTAGAAATAACATGTTTAGATTCATTAATCCTGACATAACACGGACAACAAGTGGTAAAGATTCATCCTGATTTTACAAAGACCATACACAGATGCCCCATCAAGTATCTAGCAAAGCAAGAAGCTTACCAGTCACCTCTAATCATGTTTGCATCAGGAAATGAGGATAACTAACTAGAGGTAAAATAGTTCATCCCTGCATCATTAGGAAGTGATTTTAGTATCTATGGTTACATCTTTTTCCTTCTGTGTCAAAATTTATGAAGTATGACTATGTGCTTCCTGAATACTCCAAGTCCTATGTTAAAAAATGTGCAAAATGCAAAAAGTTAGGATATAAAGGGAGCTACTTCCAAACGCAGTTTGTGAACCCCAATATGACACATCCTTTCTTCTAGCATGCTTGTTACAAAAGGTTATGGATAAAAAAAATTGCAATTTTTTTTTAGTTTACATGCATAAAGAAAATAAAAATTGTGAAGATAGATTGCAAGAAGAAGGTTATACTTGATGCATAAGAGCATTTTATACATAATCTACTATATATAAATTTGTCATAAACATTGTACAATTATAGGATGTTTCTTCTATTTTCTTCAAAGAAGAATATTACATAAAACATTTATATATGCTTTATTTCAAGAAAGACTAGGTAGTAGTTCAGCCTAGGACATCAGTAGGAATGTCATCTTCATCATTTTCAATGTCTTCATCCTATTTGTTAGAAACAAAGAGCTCTTCTTCCCTCTATTTGTAGCTATATGTTGAACCTTTTTCCAGTTCATAGACCACCCTACCCTGAACTTGTATATCCATCGTTGCTCAATCCTTGTTGAAACCTCATTAGCTAGATTTCTTAGAAGCTAAAAGCCTGAATCACATGGTCTCTATGATCACCAATTGACATTGTGCGGAATCTGGAAACAAACGGAAGCCATGGCACAACTACACCCCTCCCCAAATAAGCCTTCGATTTCATTCCCAAGAGAATTGTGACTCCATAGCTTGCCACTTCCAAACCTTGATTGAGACAACCAATGTATTCATTCTCAAATGGCTCATGGGTCAGCCTTGTAATTACATGTTTCAACCCACCCAAGTCAAGTAGGGGTTTGACAAACTTGGATACTATGTAATGTTTTTACTCGATACCTGTCCTTACTACTGAGTAAATCTTTCTTCAGTATCCATTTTATAATGGATAACACCAAGTTTTCATTAGTATTCATTAGACATATGGGTCGTCGGCCGATAACCTGACGTAGAAAATAGTTTTGTGGCTTAATGGCGGTCAATTTAATGGGAGTATCCATAACTGACATTTCTGCTTTGCTAAAATACGATAATTGCCTAAGTAAAATACAAAAAAATCTATAATTAAAATGATTTATAATGTAGAGGCGATTTAATTTTAGAGCCACTCAGGTCCTTTCTAAACATGTGAGCTCTCATCATTTTGGAAATTCATTATGATGACAAGACATCTGTTGTATTGGAGCTACAATCTCGAGGCTACCATGGTTTTGGTGGATATTAATTTCGTGTATTTGGTAGCATGACAACTTGGATGGCAAGAAGTATCATACACTTCATTTTTTGGAAGGAATTTAATGGATTTAATATCAATATTTACAACATAATATTTTCTTAGATTTTATTGGATTATTAACTCTTTGTACTATCTTGAATTGTATGCATATAGAGTTATGGTCTTCAACTAGGCCCCATTTTAGTGTTCAAGGCTTGCATGCAGTATTGGCCTTTTTTCTATGTATTTAATTAATAAACATTTAAATTTATGTCCTTTATTAACTTAAATTCATTCATAATCCTTTAATTTAAGTGTGCTCTCTTTAATTATTTCATTCACTTATCACCTCTAGCATAGATAGGTTCTATTTCATTATGGGTGGACTTTTGTATTTATTTTAATTTCAAATTTTGATTCGTGTGTGTTTTGGGCATCTCCATATCCTTCGAGTTTTGAGCCCTGAAATGGCTAGGTGATGTATAAAATTAAAGCTACCTCTCTCATTTTGGGTAAGCAATCATATCCAAGAATTTAAGAACTCAAGCAATCAATTCAAGAAGAAATTAAGGGAAATTCAAATTCATTCAATCATCAAGCATGAAAGACAAAGATTCGTGCCTATATCCAAGCATTAGTGAAGGCATTTATGTCCTTCCTATCATAGATCTAAGGTCAATACAAAATTTACAACACTTTCAAACATCTTCATGAACAATTCGACAATAAAGGTATAAACATCTTATCAATCCTCTGCTACTAATAACATGGTTCTATTTTTATGAATTTTTATTTTGATTTAAAGGTTAATTCCTCTATAGGTGTATAATTAAGGCAAACCCATTTCCCCTGTTATTTTCCCCATTTTTACGTGTGTAGGTGATAGGTGCTACAGTTGTGAAAAGGCTAAAGGGAGATTTGACATAGAGTTATAGGTGACAAAAGTTTCATAAAAAGAATTTGGGATTAAGGTGCCTCCTAAGGTCTCAAACAAGTGTAGTCACCCCATACACTCCATGTCACCTTGTAACTGCCATTTCAGACTGAAATTTGGATCATAGGTCAGTCACTATTTCAAATTTCTAGATTTGGTATTGGTATCGAGGTTCAAGTTTATAGTTTTTCATTTGTCTACATACTACCAATTTCAATTCTTGCCCTATATTCTTTAATTTCTTCTTTACATTGTTATTTTCAAATCCCCAATGAAGGAATCCTTACATCCTCTTAGAGCTTGAGCCTCCTTGAGCCTAGTGGATCATCTTTCCTCCCAATGTGATGATAGAATTTAGGTATAAGCTTCCTAGTCTGACCACCCATCCTAGTGAATGACCATCTCACCTATTTTCTTTCATTACACTCTTAAATAAAGATACTAAGTTATTACATGTCTCATCAAAGTACAAATGATGTCTTTCATGAATTCTTGTCATAAATACATATTAATGTCTTATGTGAGATGGTATTTAGTTGAATTTTAGACTTTTATTAAGAAAAATATATAAAGGTTATTGCTACTTCGTTGGTTTCCAATATAGAAAATATTACTTCACAATTGCTATATTTAAAATGAGAAATAAAGAAAGAGAATCAAAAATGAAGTAGGTGGCGCAAGAAAATCTACCAAGGTTATGGACGCCTACTTAGTAGTAGAGCTATGCAATGTGGAAACCAAGGTGATATCCTTGTCAAGGCTATAGGCATTTGACTAGAAGTAATACTATGTTGACGGGACTTTGTGACAACCTCGCCAACAATGAGATAGTTGTCACTGAATACTAGAGTACCATCCAACTTCACTTGAAGAGGTTTTTCGGAGAATAAACTCTCCTCACCTCCAAGCACCTAGTTGTTGGGTCGCGACAGTGCAAGAAAGGTTTAGTTGGACATATGACCATTTTAAAGTAAAGGGGCATGTTGGTTTGTACTCACTGATTTCAAAAGTTTTGGGAAGGATGAGGTTTCCTGCAAGTAATCATTATCTTGAATGTAGAGGATAAAAAAAAATGTAAAAATATAGATCGGGGTTAGTAAACACATCTACTAGTTATAGTCATGTCATAAACATCTTAACATCAACAATACTCAAACACAGAACCAGTAACTATACTGAGCACATGTTCAATCATCAATCAAGGCATACATTAGTAGTTGAAGCAAAAGCAATTCAATTAATTATTGGAGGACTTTGAGAAAATGACACAAGGAAGCATACAACATGAAAGTAACTCACTGAATTAGAGATGAAGAATACTGCAAGTATAGTACCGGGAGAGATCTTTATTTCTTCATTAACTAAAGGGGGCCAGCATCATTGGTTGGTACATTCATGGCTCTTGGGGAGCATTAACTTACTAAGAGCTTCTACTATGATAAAAATAAATAATAACTATGTTGAAGACAACTATTGCATGGACAACAAAATCATCAATTTTTATGACCTTTGGCTAGGTATCAGACTTCTTATTTATAGACATCTTACTATCTACATTGGGTTTTGGAGCCCACTTATTCTTATAAAATACAATATTTACAGCCGGTACTACCTGTGCTATCAGAGGCATCCCATCATGGTACAATTTCTGAAAAGGAAAGAAGAAGGGAGGGGAAAGAAAAAATAATAAATAATTCAGGAAAAAAGTCCTTGGGAGGCACCACCGTGTGAATATGACTTGCTTCATTCAGGTGTTTGGGAAGCCCGCTCCATAAATGTAGTGATGGTTCCATGTCTCCATGTCCATCCTGTTATAAATGCAAGAGTAACTCCTTAGGATCTAAGACGACGCCCTTAACCATATTGTACCCCTCTAACATCTTACACTATTTCTGACAAAGAACTCTGGATGGCGGTTAGTCAGCTCCGGAGAAATCATTAACCCAGACCACCATAAAGAATACAAAAATTGTGAAGTCCTAAATTTTGGACCCTAGGAGCTCACACTCAAAGAATAATGAAGAGAAAGAAGTGGGTTCAAGTGAAGAGAACCCCCGAAACCCGAAGAATTTATGACTCTTTGAACTTTTGGAATGCCTCCAACACTTCCACCATGCCTCTTTCATCCACCTCCTCTAGGAAATCCATGCAACTTGCAGCATCTTCAAGATGATCTTTGGCATCTTCAACTTTACTGTTTAATTTGGAAGCGGCCATGGAAACATCATGGGCTTCGAGCACCAACCGGGAGAGCTCCCCTAAAATTGAACTATTGAAATGTCCTGAGGTCTGGAATTGTGCACCGGTCAGCTCATTGAACTTATTTAAAACATCATCCATAGGAGTACAGACACCTAAGTGGATTGGATCAATTTCAGCCACCTATAAAATGTATGTAATGAAATGATGCAATGGATCCTGGATTCCATCTGTGTGATCTTCTAAGACCTTAACCAGTTGCTTGCCTGTTTTGACTTGGAATGCAAGTCTGGAGTACTAGGTCTTCAAGAACTGATATGACTTGTTGGCAAGGATATTTGTTTCAACCAATCTATCATCTCTTGGGTTCAAAATTTCCCCGAGGTGCTCTTTCCATTCCTCATACTTTTCCTCCTAGGATTGCCATGCTGAAATAATATTATAAATCTTATCTTTAATAAGAAGGGCCTCATATAATTTAGGTAGGGACTCAGTCAAAAACTTCTTGACTGCCCCTAATTGTTCTTCTATCCATCCATCTACTGCTAGCGCTTTCTTCTTCATGATCTAAAGCGCCTGCATGTTTCCTTGTGGGAGTGGCATTCCAAAGGTAGAGGCCTTCGGCGTTGCAGAAGAGAGTGGGGATGCTAACTCCATCAAGAGCCTCCAGAGATTTGACTATAAAGATTGAATCTCTTTCTTCTTTTGGTACTCCTTTTCATACCTCTCATGGATGATCTGGATCTTGCATCATCGAGGAGATCCAATTCTCCTTTTTGGTCTCATTGGCCCAAGGGAATCTTCATCACCGTATAATCACTGATGAATACTTCTGATTCTTCCCTATCCTATGGTGGGGCAACAACTAATGCCACCACATTCCCATCTAGATCTCTCCTAGTGGTGTATAGGGTGAGAGCTTTCTTTGACCTTTTGGGTGTCTGTGTCTCTGCCAACATGTCTTCTAGTGAAAGGGGAGTGAGTATTTCTATAGTTCTCTTTCTCCTTCATGATTCAACTAGCCATTGGGGTGGACTATGGTCGTCACCTGACATAATTTCAGAATGAATGGGACTCCTGATAAGTACATGCTCAAGCTCTTCCATAGGCACTTCTTCGACATTACCGTTAGGATTATTCTCTATGTTTTCATCCACCCCAATATCATCTCCAAGGGTCTCTTTTGTGGGTGGAGTGGTCGGGGGATTCTGTTCAATGGGAACTTCCTCATCCTGGAATTATAGGGGGACCTCTACTTCACTTTCTTGATTAGGTAATGTACCTTGAATATCTACTTGAGATGGAGGGTTAGTCTTTGAGGGTACGTTTGTTCCCGAAGGTCCAGTTTCATCAAAGGCCAAAGATTTCCCTCTGATATCAATATCTCCTTTTTCTTGTTCTCCCTCTACTTTCCTTTTTTCTTCTTTCGCCATTTTCATGGTTTCCTCTTGTCTTTTCTTTTTGATAGCTTCTTTTGCCTAGAGGTGAGAATCTTCGGCAACCTTTTCCTCTTCTTCATCTTGGTGTCTCAGCTCTTTAGCTTGTTCTTGAGCACCTTTTCGAGCCTCCTTCATTTCCTCGGCCTCCCATAGGATGTCGGTGTCTGGTTCCGGGATCTCTTCGTCCATTCTCGCTTGTTCTGCAGAATGGTGCAGACTTCCCTATTCATCGATGTGAAAGAAATCATCAACATTCATCTGATATATTTCTAGAAGATCCTCCAGAGCATTGTCGATCTTAGGGTTAGAGGGGATTTTATGGACCTCGACCTCTTCTTTGAGCTCTTGGCTTTGGTCCAAAGAGGGCTTGCTAGCTTTCTACTTTTTTCTCCTCTTGAGGGGTGCCCCAGTAGCAGCTATTTCTGCCTCATCTCCTTCTTTCATAATTGGCATGCCAAATGGGGCACCCATTGACAATGTAGAAACTCTCAGAATTTGAGAACCTAAAGGCACGACCCCAAGGCCAAAGGTCACGCCGAACTTTGACGCCTCCTACAATTTTTGGGATTTCCCTAGCTATTCATCTAATTGCCTCATCAAAACTTCTGGCACCGGGCCAGATGGGCAGGAGGAATCATTGACCTTTTGTTTTCCATGGCCCTAAGATCGCCCCCCTGTTCGAGGTCCGGAGACATCAACTGTTCTAGGATGCATGTCTAGGCAGACACTCCTTGTGCATACTTTGTCAAAATGAGCATGACTTTGGTCAATTACTATTTTGGTTATAGCTTAAATACTCAAAACCTCTGGAGTATCCTAATCTACTAGAGGGAGGCCCGACTTATCAATTCCATCTTCTTTGAACTCAAGGTCCTCAATTAATGGACCCACATGTGAATACTTTGGAGCGAATGTCTGGAGACCCAGATGGTCCATCATACCCATTGTCATCCTCACATACTTCCTACTTCGGACCTTAAAATCATCCTGGTAGTCCTCCCAAAAATCCTCTAAATGCGGCTCATGAGATTGAGATCCCTGGGCCATTACTTTCTCGAGACGGCCACATGGATCATAATTGTGCTGCCTAAGTAAAAATTTGCCTAGATTCATGTTGTTAAACTCATTTTTTGTTGTGAAAGGGAATGAGATGGAATCGATCTTCTTGGTCGCCAATAGGGTGTGCACCTGTAGGACCCACCGACAAAATTCTAGCAAAGAAACCTTATCTTCGCAATGCTTTGGCAACAAAAATGGTTCTCCAGAGAACCTGGTAACCTAGATGTAGGTGAACTGTAAAAGTTGAATAAAATAACACTGCAATGGGGCAATCATGGCCATTGCTTCTCAGGACAATCTGAAAACTACATCCTTGAGGAGTGTCTTAATCTCATTATACACAAAGGCGTCGTTAACTCGACAAAAAATTTGGAAACACTCATCCCACTAGATCTGAGGAAAATGATCCCATGGGGGAGACAGTCCCGCCTATGTCCCAAGGACACCAATTGTTCTCAATCCCAGACTTCTCTGAACTTTCGGGCCAATGTCCATAGGACGAAATAAGTCATGTAAAACTTATTATCTCCTTCCACCCTTCTCATTTGTGCATCTAGGTGGTTGGAGATGATAGCAACCTAGTCAAAGCACTGCTTGTTGGTGGTCATGCAATACAAGTAGTATTACATCCATGGAGAGAATTCTCAGGCGTGAGGTTCCCCGAAAATTCTACACAAGTAAATGATTCCAGCTTGGATCGGCTCCTTAAAATCGACACGGGGAATATCCATCTTCATTTTCTTGTAATCTTGGTGAGGTGTTTGCAACAATGTTATATTCAGATAACGTCGGGTCGTATCATATGCTCATGTGAACTACTATAGAGAAGAAGCCCTAGCATGATGATTGCGTCCTTAAATCGAGGGATCCTCTAGATTGTGGTAACAGTATCATGATCCAAGGAGGAAATGGGAACCCCATTGGATAGCATGGAAACTCGAATGGTCGTGTTGTAGTTTTTAGCCATGAGCAATATTAATTTTAGATCCTATACGGATGGCGGGAAGCATGCAGCATGCATGATCCCAGAGGCGGATAAATTAACTGACAATGGGTAATTTTTTCTTTTTAGCTGATACACTATTTGTTGTAGGCCTTTCAACTCGGCCCAGGTGCTGAAATCTATGTTTAAAACCTCTCAAAGCATAGTTTCTATTTGGGACCCATGAATTGTCCCTTCTTTATTGTATTTCATCACTAATGGGAGCTTTTCCAAGGCCTTCTCTTCCTTAGACTTCCTGGTCGGGCCGGTGGATGTACTTGGGAGCTCTGGGCTTCCACGGGGAGATCCTTTTGCTGCCATCTTTTCAACCTATTTCATGTAAGACCGAACAACTATTAGTAATGACATAAAAATGTTAAGAAAAATCTGGACTCTGAAAGTTCAGACGTTCAACCTTGAAATGGCGAGAGGTACAATGGCTAATTGATGTGATGTTTTCTGTAGTGAAAAGTCATTTCCAAGTTGTGTGTGCATGTATGCCTATGCATGCAAAGTTATGGCATTTTAATTAACAACTAACATGACAAAAGTGGTATGAATTAGCCAGCTAGGATGAATATAAATATAAATTCATGGGAAGTTAGTACGGTTGCCAAGGTGCATGTGAGAGGAAATGAGGTTCCAATTGTAACGAGCCAGTCACCCTACCATTAGGACTCGAATTGGCGACTGGTGATTTCCTACGACTTGACGTGGCTCGCCCTAATGACGACATGCCACACACACATCGGCTGGTCTTGAGACCAAGGAATCTGTTTATTATTTGAACATGGCCCAACTGGCCTCATAAAGAATTCAAAAATGAGACTGAACCTACAATAGATATATGCAACTTCCTACCTGACATCATTGAAGAAGAGCATATTCAAACCAGTCAGGGGAAGAAAACTACACCAGTCCCTACAAGGGGACCTTTATAACAATGAAAATAACCCGCATGGTATCATATCGGTATGAGAGTTGAGCCAACGCTTGACAGCATGCACACCAGAAGAACTCTACCAAAGCTAAAAGACTTATTTACGAACTCACACGTACAAGACGAGGACTGCACGTTGTTAACAAAAGCTTACACTGGCTTACAACAATTTACAAAGGGGCAACTGCTAACACTACCCTACATTACACCAACTTACACAAGCTCACAATATTTACATGAATTTACAAAAATATACATAGGCTAGATAAACCAAAGGGACAACACAAAAAGAAAAACCGAACGGGCCGAAACACCCAAACTCACCAGAACTTCACACCAACCCTATTTACAGGGTGAAGCTCTGGGTGCAACACAAAAGAGCAAAATGAAAGGAAAACAAAGTGGGAAGAACAAATCAAAACGGAGGCTAAAACAGGCTTACCTGGAACGAGAGAGCATTGTGACCAATGATGACGTTCACCCACTCACTTTTCAAGGAACTCGCACTACTTTCCAAAACACAGGAGTGCCAACCTCAACACTTGAAAACACTAGCACAAGAAACACAAGCTTGCAAGAATTTGCACTTAGAAATTTCATCGCTCAGAGGGTAATTATAAAAATGAGGGGGTAAAAGGCCTTTTATAATGCCTAAGTGAGCGCATTAATTGTTGATAAGCCCTAAATACCGAACCTGAAAACGTCTGTCGTTCACTCCTTAAATGAAGACAAGAATGACACCGTCAGACCCCAAAGTTTGAAATTCTTGATGATTGACAAGCAAAACTAAAGAAGAAACCCAGAGAAACAAAAGACAAGGACACCAAAAACAACAGCCAAAAGGAAAAGGGGACCTGATATTTTGCCAAATAAAATGTAGGGACGGGTATGCAAGGCATAACAAACTCTATTTGATTATCCATGAAGGATTGACCCAATTACGTAAACTTATTCTAGAATAAGGTTCACCTTATACTATCTTAGAATGGGAAGGAATTGCAATACGTATAACTAGAATGAATGTTTGACATATCTTATGAGATGGGATTATGTATGCACACTTTTTTTATTTCTAATTTAGTAGCCTAGTAAAATTATTCATAATCTTTAGTGGTAAGCTTGTGTATTTAATGTATTTTCTCTCTGATAAAATTATAGGGTACAATACATTTTGTTATTATGAGGTTATAGTTTCTCATTTTGAATGCTCACCAAGATTGTTTAAGTCTTGGGATGGAAATTCTTATACTTATCTCCCTCTCATCGCTATCTCGAGTTTTAGTTTTACACCAAAGGCCCACTTTTCTGTGAATGTCTTTCTTGTTTAAAGTGGAAAAGTGAATGTACATTTTCATTTCTCTTTAAGTTATTAAATGTGTTTTCTAACTTTTAGAAATCCCTATAGACAGGAGTTATTTGTAAGAGAAATGATGCATCAACAAAGATCAAATCAGAGAAATACACCACTAGTTTATAGAGGAAGTATTTTAATAGGTAAGGCACTGGACTGTGAAACCTTAGATACTAGGTTCATCCTCAATACATTGAGATCCCTTGTGAGTTGTCAAATCTATAAAAATTTCTACAGTAGTCAACATTCACTGACTTAATGTTTTCAAATAGCTAAATATTTCCCTTGGACATACCTCTCTCTGAACACATGGTGGCATTGTATGTATGATCAAATTTTCAAACTTGATAACCCTTCACAACCCACATTGGGACAAGTGTCCCCATGGAAGAATCCGGAGATAATTTCATTAAGTCATTCTCAAGGGTGCCCACCTACACGACGCATGTCAAGATTTTCATGTGTTTCAAACGGCTTGGTCCATGTAGTAGGGGAGAAATGGATTTTATAAAGGACGTCGTGGGAATGATTCCAAAGCAGGGATAAGTGCCATGTGGAAAATGGAAATCAATTTCTACAAAGAGAATTAGTAAGTTATCCTATCATGATAGCCATTTAGCTGAAGAAGGCAGAGCTAGCGCCCATGCCATAGACATAAAGGAAAATGATGTAAAAATATTTAGCATGGAGGTAATTACAACCATTTTCATCATTAATGAGCATGTCACCAACACACAAAAAATAGGGGATGAATCTAGAATAACCCTAGTTTCAAATGTAAAAAGGAGATCTCTCAAAGAATAGTTTTTTGCACAAACCCTTCAATTTTTGGTCAAGGAGACCATTTTTTATCTTTTTAGAAATTCCTTATGGGAATACATTCTGTAATATTTATAATGCTTGACATGCTTTCTTTAACATGTTTGATCTTTAAAAAGTACTAAGACTGTGCAATTTGGATTTTTCTTTTTTCTTATTATAAATGTGTTTTGTGTTGATAATTTTAATAGCAAGTCTTATTACTTATGTTGGTCTTTTTTTATTCCACTTATCCTAAGGAATTGTGGACCGTGTATGTTTTTACTCTTCCATTTGCCTCTAGGACAAAAGATAAATATTACCATTTGTAGCTTATCCACCAAAATTTTTGACTTTTGAAAAATCTAGGAGGTATGAACTTTTATCAAACCTTTTTAGGAACTATTTATGTCTGAGTACTATACACTACTCTTTATGCTTTGTTATAATCCAACCTGAAAAGAGTCTTCCTACATTTCTTTTCAAGAATTCTTACATCTAGGGAGATATGTGCCTTTCTTTAGATCCTTGTAGGTGCTTCCCACAATTAGGATTTGAACATTACACTTTATGTTTTAGTTACTTCATGTGTTATGTTCACCTATCCAATTATGAAGGGTTTATGGTACATCGTATCTTCTTTTAAGAAGGTGATATTTTCATGAGTTTCAAGAGTTAATGATGCTATGAAAACTATTGAAAGAAGCTTTGAAATGTTTTAAAATCGTTGCTTTGTTGCATCACCCCTTTAGCCTAACATTTAATTAAAGGAAATTCTCCTTCCCCTTTCCAAACACTAAATAAGAAATATTTAACTTCTAAAATCTAGAAGGTTGTTTGATAGGGCACAATGGGTCTCACACCTGTGAAACTTCTCAAGTGCCCTTATTTTAGCATGAGCCTCTTAGGGATCAACAATATTTTATGGCATGCTTTGTAGGACCATTTTTTAACATTCATTATGAAATATTGGTACATCCTTTGGTTTATCACGCTTAGAAGATGCAATTGGCACACCCAGTGAAGCTACGTGCACATATGACTTTACCAAAAGACAAGCATGAATTGGAGTTATAAATTTTCCCCTATTCAAGATGCTTCTCAACCTTGTATTCTAAAAGGCTATAATGTTCTAGATCTCAAATATCTATTGTATGATTTCCAAAGAAAAATAAAAGCAATTTAAGAAGAAAAGCCATGGTTCTGCAGACAATCCTTCCAGTATGTTCACATGTTGAGTTAAACAACAAAGCTAGTTGCTTAGTTTATGGCTATTAAAGAAGTACAAACCACAATTTATTTACCAAAAGGATTTACTATCAAAGAAGTTGTTGCTAAAAAAGAGGATCTATTCCCTTTTTCCTTCTCCGCAAGGGCCCACTCTCTTTAGGTAAACCCATAGCATGGAGATCAAGTAAATCAAGCAAATATAGTCAAGATTCAATGCAACTTAAGGCTCTTGAAATGATTGAGGCCCAAAGCCTCATAAAAGGGGAGGTAGACAAGCTTTAATATAGACAAAATAATGAAGGTTCCATAGAATAGAGCAAAACATAGGAATTGAACTTTTTCCTCAAGAGTCTCTCTTTCTTTTCTAAGGCTAAAGAATCGAGAAAATTTATGCAAGAAAAAGATCTATAGATGCAAGTTGAGATAAAGCCATTTCCAATGCTTGAGATCTCTAAAAAAGACTGATGTGGAGGGGACAAAGGGATCATCCCAAGATGATGTTTTGTCTTATGCAACTAGTATGGCTACCTCAGGCCCCATGGATCCTACACCACCTCTTGTTGTTGGTGTGTGGCCTCATCTAGCTACGTGGCCTCATCTAGCTACGTGGACCCTTCTACACATGTTTTTCTTGTTCTACTCCGACCTTTGGTGGATAATGTGTTTCCCTATAAGCATTCTCCTACTCGTGCTAATATTCTCACTTAGTAGAATTCCCCAATTGCTCCCCCTTATGATGGTGTTTCTAATTATAGTATTTCTCTACCTATTTGTTGGCAAAGGAAAGATTATTCTTCCTCTTCCCAAGCTCTTTCCCTAGTTATGGGTGAAATTTCAACCCATCCTTGATGTGGGTTACTAGTTGTTCTGCTAGTATGTTGTAAATGGTTTATACTGGCCTTTGATGTCAATTGCCTATTATTGACTAGTTGTAAATGGCATATTTAGCATGTATTTACATAGGATCAACTCACATGTTTTGTTGCTTTTATAATAAAAAACATATTGAATAGATTTTTATCATAGATCTACATACCAAAGATTTTGATTAACATGTAAAGCCTACAAAACCATCATTTTAAATATAAAATCCACTTGAACACCTAGATGTTCACATCAACGTGTCATCTAAACATTTTTTCCTTTACCATCCCCTTCTAGGTGTCCATATTTGGGAAAAAATAAATTAAATATTGATGTGCACTAGTCACCTCTACCATTACGAGTGTAACCCTTAATCCCTTATGAATGATTTACAAAGAATGGTGAGAATAAAAATATATTACAAATTATTTTCCCAATACTCCTAAATATCTAGGGGCACTTTCCCTTATGAATGTATTATAAACAATGGTGAGAATAAAATATATTACAAATTATTTTCCCAACACATCCTAAATACCTAGGGACACTTTTTAACGATGTAGGAACCATGCAACACAACATAGGATATATAAGGTAAATGGGACCTTAATCCTAACATTCTTCCCCTTGACCTCATACATTGTAAATACACTCCTAGAAATTACAATCAAGAGAAAGAAATCCTATAGCCAATCATGTACCACTAGAATTTTCACCATGTTCTCATTCTTCAACAAGATTCCTGCAAAAGCAAGCATGATAGGCACCATCAAGTAAAAAACTCATCATACCATGTCATCCATGATTAAACAAGGAATATGTGAAGGTGTAATATATCAACTATCACTAAGACTTGCACCAATACCTACATTAACACAAGCATCACAAATGGCATTGAGTAGCGACTTTACTCAAATGATAACTAATATTTACATTATCACCATATCTCAAAGCAAAATACTAATGCATAAATACTTAAGGTATGCATTGACTTTCTAGTTTTTCATCTTTTTTACATTGTTTCGTAAATAGGGTTTTAGGTACCTTAAAAACCTGTTTGATCCTATAAATAAAGAACAATGTATATATGGACACTGAATCAGTCTCATGGACTGACAATCCACATCGAAATTGTTCTATTGCAACCAAATGGTGGTCAACAAACCAAGATATCAAAGAGGATGACTTGACATATATATCCTCTCTCTGCCTAAGAAATGCTAAAACCAAAAATAGATCTAGACATAGAGGATGTGCCTAACTTTATTACACAATGTCAAGGGGAAATACAATGATATGCGAAACTTGTTAAAAAATATGCTATAATACATCTCTCACCTCGAATCTCCATTGTTCTCCCAAATTCTACCCTAAAAAAAGATCTATAAACCTCCATGTTCTAGCAAAAAAAAAGAATAGCATATGACCACACACAATGATAACCATGGCCCCACACGAATCACAAATCTCATGTAATGTGAATAAATACATACAAGAGGAAAAACTAGGTCAAAGAGAGAACCTGCAAATCAAACCATATCCTTGTACCACACTAACATGTATTGTAAAGTAATCTCCTCCACCATTCCAAACATTAGGGGATATCAACGTATAACATTAAAATTGCAAACTTTTGCTAAATTTCCAACACTGGCTAGATTTTCTTTTTCAAAATGCCTCTTGCTTGCCCAATGGCTCCTTGTTTTGGGGGCGTCGTTGGGACCAAGCTTTCGCTGGTTTTGGGGCTGTCATTGGTGTTGGGCTATTGCAGACTATGTCATATGCTTGGGTGTTGCTTTTTCCCTAGGCACTACAGAGATTTATGCTCCATGTAGGGTCCTAGGGCTCCATGTTTTGAGAGTTGCCACTAGCCTTGGGGCTTCTACTCCCGCTCTACCTAGTAGGCAACAAAATGTTGCTTCTCCAACTTATTGACTTGGGTTGGAGGTTGTTACTTCCGCTCTTGGTTGTTACTTCCTCTTACTTCCTCTAAGGACCTCTCACAAGTTGTTGATGAAGATGAAACCCTTGCTAGAATTATGGGTGAGGCCCCTACTACTATTTGAGGTCAAGCTTATGTTGTTAATTCGAGTCTTGATCCAACTGCAACTCTAGGTGTTGCCCCTACTACAAGTGCAGCCCCCTCTAGCAATGCTTCCTCTCCTGCTGCTTTTGCTCCTACTCTACTCCAAGATTCTGCTTACACTACTCAACATCTTCAACACTCTAGCCATTGTGCTGACAAATGCCCTAATAAATTTTCTTTCACTGGGGATCCTAGGGATACCATCGCTTGGACAGTTGACCAACAATGCAAAAAGAATTGTTCTTCAAACTCTCGATCATCTTCTATTGTGATGTGAGCTTGACCTTTCCTTTTGGGTTGTGTTTTGACTTTTTAGTCAACATTTGTTGTGTTGTCTATGCATTGTTGAAGCCCTATAATTTCGTCTTTGGGCCTTGGTTGTGCAAGGGTCAAGCCCCTTGTTAGGCTGCTCCAATTATCAAAAACATCAAAATTTTGATGAAGAAAACAATGGATGAAATGTCTTAACTAACTCCCAAAACCATTTTGTGTGCTGCCCTACAATCCTCTCTTGCTACGCTTTCTTCTGGCGCGAGCATGGTTTCCCTTCATGTAGGCAAAATTGATTATCTTATCGCTCTATCCAAGATGGAAGGGTATCTCTTATGACGAGAGTGAAGATTTAGGCCCACCACAACAAGGTTTGTGGTGTCCTAGTCCAGATCAAAGACTCTAGGTTGTTCCGCAACATGGCAGGTTCTTTGCGGTTCAAATGCCCTATTGGCTTTAAGTACATTTCAATTGGAGCAGTGGCAATTAAGATAGCACTGGCCTCCTTAGGGAGGTTATTGCTAGCAAGGCCAAGATGAACAGAAGTGAACCCTCAGCCTAGGACAGCCAAAAAAAAGTGAAGTATCAATACAAAGATCGGGATCTTCAAACCTGCTTCAAATCCCTTGTTAAAAGGGACCCTTCCTCACCCATTTTAGTTCTTTACGAGGATATAAAGAAAGATGTCTTTGAAGGGGAGAAGTTTTACATTTCCAATGGATTGAGGCCAGATCAACCTTCTTTGGCCATAATTATCAAGTCTGGACAACTAGATCACATCTGCATGGCAACAAATACTCAATGGTAACATAGAAGTTTATCCTTGTGCGCAAGGTTTTTTCATTGTGGTGTTTGATTGTAAACAGGACAGAGATGCCATTCTTCATGAAGGATGGTGCTGGGGGAAAATTTGCTCTTTCTCAAACCCTAGTATCCAGATTTTGACCCTATTACTGAATCTTTTTTCAGTGAAACCCATATGGATCCACTTTCCAAATTTCCTGCTAGAGTTCTGGGTTTACATTTCCATGTTTTAATTTGACATGTTTACCTCCTTACTGCCACCGGTAACATCTCTAGGTATGATGAACATTTGTATTGCAATATGCCTTAACATCTCTAGGTATGATGAACATTTGTATTGCAATATGCCACTTACAAGTGGGCACTGGGATAGGAAAACGTAGAAAACAGATCACAAAAGGCATGTATACTTGGACATCAATTAAAGTTACATTAGACAGAATTACTAGCGGTTTAAAAAAGAACAGTTCCTGCCACAATAAACGGACAATTAATAAAATCGGTGACCTGCAAGAAAATTATCCAATAACTCCTTACCCTGCCACAACAATAAACGTGCTACTTCAATTGATCTATATTAATAACTGAGAAATAAACAAATTAAGAAAACAGCAGAACAGCTACATTCAAGAATGGAAGTTGATTTCTTGAGCAAAGGAAAGGATGAATGCAAAATTTTGTTTATCAAAGGAAGTTGATTTCATTTGGATTGCATTACATCAGGGCTGATGCACCAACTTCAAATGAACAGTATCTTTTATGAGTCTTGTATATCACTAATCAAAGCTTTAACCTCCACATGAACAGGCGGTGAATCAAAACTAACTTTCATTCAATTATTTTGTTAAAAAGGGCACGTGGAAGAACAAAATACATTCGAGGGAGTTTTCTCAATACAAATACATTTAAGAGATTTCTTTCATTACAACTTGTATCATTCTTCACTAAAAGCATATGCAGAATAAAAAATGACACCTTGCAGAATATTCTACATTAACATTAGTTGATTGTACAATTTGGTTACATGTGGCCACCAATATATACATTTATCTAGGCATCAATCAAGAATAACAGCTTCTCATAAGCACGGTGCAAAGAGGATGCAATATTACACCAGTAATGCAACTTGAAAGATTCTGAATCATCCACTAAAGATCGAAATCAATATATGCTACCAAAGGAAGATATATACAAAGTCTTCATAAGATTGTGTCATACATTATTGATATTAATTGAAAAAAAAATACAACTGATTTGTAATCAGATGAAGAGACCCAAAAAATTAAAAATTTACATTGATACTATACATAATTTTGATTATCAATGGTTGCTATCTGCTGATATACTAGATGAAATGTCGCCTTCCACAGGCTTCAAAGTGGGTCCCATGCAAGAGCGAGCTACTGACTCAAATAATTTCTCTATCTCAGGCGCACATCGTGTAAATCCACGATTCCAGAAATCATAACGAGGGTTCTGTCAGAAAAAAACAAAAAAAGCATTTACAAACAAAGTTGTGAAAGAATTTAAGATAAAATGTTAAATTGCCAGGCTAACAGCACAAACCTTTATAAGTTCAATGAAAGTGATAAGTAACCCCCATGGGTGGGGTCTATTTACAATCAAACGTTCCAATAATACCCTTGTTATTTGTTCTTGAATCATTTCCTATAACATTAAGTACCACATCTTAATCAGTAATTTTGAATAATCAGTTTCACCAAATACGTAGCACAAGCCATTCCTTATTAGAATTATGCAAGTACCTGATTTGCTTCTGCAAAAAGATAGAGCAATACACATGAAAAGTAATGTGTATGGTTATTTGGGTAACGCAACTGGTTGGCAACTGCATTAAGAAACAAGTATCGACCTTCTGTATCTAGATCTAATATCAACCTCTGGAAAATGTCCATGGGAGCACTATGTATAGGTGCTGTCGGTACAGTAACCTGCTGAGGTGTACTTTTGCTTTGTAATTGCTGAATGGAAATGGAAAAGAAATGAGCATTTATTTAGCCAGCACTGTTTAAACCACAAATGAAATTAAATCCTAAAACACCTACAATACCTGCATTCCTACATATAGAACCAGAGAATTAATTAAAGGAACATTATAACGAGTTCCAGCAGATACAGCTTCATGTTGAGGAAGCAGGACCCGGTTTTTCATATCCACTATTAACATGGACATTGGTTGCCTTGTCTGTAAAGATAGAATAGTACGAAGAAAATTAACCAAACTGTTAATCTCAGATGCTACTAACAAATTTTACAGAGGCAATACTGTTCAAATTAAATTCCTAGCCAAGCCATATGAGACTATATCAAACTTGAACTTAATTCCAACTATTTTTCAAACAACATAATTCTGAAAATTGTTAAATCAATAAGCAAAAACCAAATCATAGGTTGCAGGAAATTCATGAGAAATAGTAAATAGTTTTTGAATGCAAAACGAATGAATAAGGACATTTTGTTAATCAAATAAAGAGGTATTTATACAATTTACATGGTTTGCATCTCATTCTATTTTCTAGAAAGTAGCTCCTTTCTTAAGCTGAATTCCTACCTTTTCCTCGACTACAAGCTAATGGTTTAAACAACCTGCTTAAAATACTGGCAAATTAGCATTTGCCTATGAAACACTTATTGGGCAGTGTGGATGCATAATAAACAAGCTACTTGCACAACAAAAGGACGTATCACTGTAACAATTTTGCCTAGAAAAAGGAAAAATGTACCAACACAAATCATATGTCTTAGAGTCCGAAGAGACACTTTCTCAATCAAAAATACAGAAGTAATTAAACCATAAATAGCAGTATCATTTTGCTTCACATACACATCCCTTTCATTGGATCTTTACAATTACATTATAAATTGAATAATTGTCACGTGTGTCAAAGGCTTTCAACATTTGTGGGATATGACACGTCTGTCAATATGCCATGGGATATGACATGTGCATGAGTGTGTTTTTGTCAAAACATTGTAAGGCAAGTGACCCACTTAGCACACAAGCACCTCTTAAGTTTGATATTTACACTAGTTATAATTGTACTGTGAGGCTGGCACATGACTAGGGGAAGTTAAATTTAATTATAGTATAGTGCTTTTCAATAAATATACATATAAATGTTAGTCTGCAGAACCAGACAAACTATTCATATTATTTAAAAAATTTGTACCTTAAGATATTCATCAACCTCTGTTTTCATCTGTCTACTCTTCAGTGCAGCATCAACCTCAGATAAAATTCTTGGTGACTGGCTGATTTCAGGAAGGAGGTCAACCTGAAAAAGCCATAGAGAAATATAAAAAAATTCAAACCAAAGTTGCATTTACTAGTTTACCTCCATACTTAGTTTAATGTTCACTCATGCCCACTTATCTCTTACCTTTAAGTTGGGAGTAAACGGATCCGGGAGCCTCATGTTGCGTGGAAAAGCACTAAGAATGAGATTTCGCATCTGTATGCAACTAGGAGGAATAACATCACAAAAGCTGAAATGGTAATCACATAGAAACTCTGAAAAATCATGAAGAAGAACCAGCAACACTCTAAGGGTGCCTTTGTACAACAATCGAACCTGTGAAGCCAACAAAGTGGAAATGTAAAATTGTTTTATATTATAATACTTTAAATAAAATACCTAGCAATTTTCTTTTAAATTTCAAATATCATAGAAGAGGGAATCAAATTTTTAACAACATTCAGTGCTACAAAATGTCCAATGAATTCTTCCCTAAATTGAAGATAGAAACCTTGCATATTTCACTCAAATACAATTACTAAACAATAGATAATGAGCAGCACAGAGACAAACCGGATCACTAAGCTCGGCATTTCTCAGGTAAGGCTCCATAAACTTAAACAAATCCACAAGTAAACGTTGGAAAAAAGGCCAGCCCTTTTGATTGTTGCTCAGAAGTAACTTTGGCATAAAACTGCGATGGCAGATCAGTTCAAGCCAAGCAAAACTGCAATAGAAAGAACCATAACTATGATCGTCCCTTTCCCCCAAGAATATCAATATAGCGCCATAATGAACATCCTCATTGCCTCAGACATCAATGGCATGAACTTCGAAGAGCATCTATAACAATAAAGACAATATAGATGCATTTGATATCAACTTACCTCCAACCAGGTACTCTTAACGGTTGCAGTGAATGGAATGCATTTGCAAATGCAGTGAGTACCTGTAAAAGTCAAAAACATCTTTAGTTATAGCAACCATAAAACCATTAATGTGTAGATAGGATGAGCCCAATGTGTCACCCATTTAACGGGTGAGGAATAAATTAATATGCATAAATAGTCCATCTGACATGTATTAGGTGTTGTAAGACTTTCTATTAGTCTATATTCAGAGGCATATACAACAACTGTTAATTAACATGGATATTCATAACCATATATTATTATTAGGGATCTCTGTCTGCATATATTTTATAATGGGAGGATTGCATCTGTATAAATCCAGTACATTAAAAGTAATAAAAGCATACCTGAAAATTACTGGCATCAAGAGCAGGATCAGGAGAATTAAAATCCATTAGCCAGTTCACAAACAGCCGGAAATAAGGTCTAGGATGAAATGCATTCTTTTTCTCTTCATTATCTCTTTGAATCACACGCACAGTCACTGCAAGCACCTGCACAAGATCTCTTTCATGATAAAGGCACCAACAGAACCTCCTCTAGGGTACTAAAAAAGGAAACAGGTCCACAGTAGATACAAACCTTGTTCAAAAGATTGACTTTAGTCATTCCTGAGTCCACTGCACAATACTGTGAAAACCAGATTACAAATTAGCTATTCTCCAAAACTTTTCCCATTTTACATGTTCATCAAAATATTTCTATATTGCTGCTAAATTGTGATTAAAATTTGAGAAAAAAAATATGGAATACCCAATGGTTGCGAGAAATCACCTTAACCAACAAAACTACAAGTTTTGTATACATATCAATTGGAGTAAAAGAGAGGCCTTGCATTATTTGTTGGGAAGAAAGTGGAATTGAACTAGGAACTGATGCTTCAGAAACGAAACAATATCCAACAGAGAGTTCCTGCATTCAAAAATTCCACTCAAATCCACTTGGAAGACACAAAAGCTATGACAACTCTTCTAGTAGAAGAATCAATGAAATTGTTGCAAATGTGTCTACAAATATCTATGAACTCATGTACTTGAGCACAAAGTATTACCGTCAAAACACGAAAAAAACGATCAGAAACATCATCTCCTTTCAACATCCCTGTTTGCTGCAAGTGCGACATGTAGACTGCATATGCTTTATCATTTACTCCAGGAGAATCACATATACGAGCCCATTCCTCAAAAAGATGTGCAACCTGCACAAACAGTTTCAGTTCAAGTTTTGCAGTGATTAGCAAGACACATTGTTATAATTTATGTCTTTCCATTCCATGAAAGTTTACCTCAAATAGCCATAACATTAACTCAAACTGACATATATTGCAAAGTTCAAACCACAAAGTCTATGCATTTAATGTTCTGAATTAGGCCAGCTCGATTGATACAAGACCAAGAAAAATTCACATTTCGTGCAACAACGAATATTCTGCTATCATCTTATCTTTGGTCTCTTAGCTTTAAGCATGCATATGTTAATACAGTGGAAGTTGTCAAATGCAACACTGAAACATGAGACCATATTAGCAAAGCCCATTAGAAAGAATATGAACCATGAAATTTATTCAAACAAAAAATTTCAAGGAAAAAAAAAGATGAAAACAAATAAAATCCTTGTGATATTGCTATCAGGATTCAACTGTGTAGTTTTTTGGGTCAAACTCATTGACCCATGGTCCATGAGTAGAGCTTGCAAATAAAATCCTTTCCAAGCAACTTGCAGGTAGAACTAACTTCATTTAATTATTCAGTATAGAATCAACAGAGGTTTGAATAATAGGGAGGGTCAACATTGGCCCACTACCTAAAGAATGAGATATTCATATGTATGGCCTTAAAATTTGAGAAAACATGGTTTTTTTTAACTTGGCTACTAAGTATAGTAATCAATCCAAATCAAAGTTCAGATTGACTATTGAGTCAATAAATAACTTGTGAATCCTCAAAACAATTTTAATTATTTTAAATTTGTAGAGTAATTACAGAGTGCGGGATTTGTTATTCGAAATGAAAAAAGAAATGTGATATGGACAGGAGAAGGAGCAATCAAACTCCTGATAGTCACATATAATGAAGCTGAATTTGCGTCTCTCCATGCTGGCATGAAACTATGCTGGGAAAAAACATAAGAAGAATTGATTTGGAAGGAAACTCTATGGTTGTCATCAACACCATTACAAAATGATCCTTCTCCAAGCTGGAACTCCATGGCATAGATAGAAAGATTACAATGGACATCCATATGATGGAAGACTTCACCATATCGCATGTCCATCATGAAGCCAATGCAGCTGTAGATTATCTATCTGATCAGGGCCATCGATCAAACAACGACAAGTCTTTTCAGAATGAAAGAATGCTTGGCACAATCTCAAACCTATTACTGAGAATGATAGGTCTGCAAAATGAGGTTGTTGGCCATCAGTAAAAGGGCCTTTGTCTCAAATATCAGACGCATCAAGCAAATCCCTAAAAAAAAATATGATCTGCAAAGGAGTCTTTTAAACAAACTTTTTGGCCCAAGAATACTACGTAAAATATGGAAAACAATGCTCAAAGTTAATTCCAAATGACATTTACGTAAAAATTTCAAAGGAGCAAAACTCGTTTGGGGAAAAAATTTGGCAAACCAAAGGTCCAAAAGTATAAGATTTTTTAAAAAATCAGGAAAAAGTCAGGAAAATTTTGGATTTTGAAAAAAAACGTAGAAAATTGTGGAAAAGGAGAAAAAAACTACTTTTTAGAAAACCTTAAGGGCATTTACATAGCATAGAGATATAGAGAGTAAATAAAATGTAGTTTAACTCGCATTCATATATTGCTGATTGCAAAGGCAGATATTCAATTAACTTTTTAAGAGGGCAGTCACCAAATAGTTGCCTAAGTCTGAGATCGAATACTAGCCAAGTCTGTGAAGTAACTGAAATCAAAATGAATTGTAGAAAATAGATTTTGTCATTTATATTCATATTGCTGATAACATAGGCAAATATTCAGTTAACTTTTTAAGAGGGCAGTCACCAAATAGCTGTTTATGTCTCAGATAAAATATTAGGTAACTGAGATATCACGCTTCTGGAAAAATTCAATGGGCCTCAAATGCCATTAAGAGGCTTTTTAATCCAGTATATCACGCCTCAGCCCTGCCAGCATTGAAACACGTCAAAGAACCTACAGTCAGACTGGTTGCAGGCACAATATGCATCAAGACAGTACTAAAAAGTGACCTCCTGTGAGGGGCTTACAAGGAATAATATGTCAACCAGAGTTCCCTGACCCGCAGCGAGTCAGGTGAGTTATCCTGAACCGCGGGCCAAGCAGTGCCTCCCAGGTTTTCCTGACCCGGCCCAGTCACCCGGCGGGTCATGGGTCACGACCCGTGTGACTCGCCGAGTCAGCGGGTCATGCCATGACTCGCCGAGTCCGAGGCCCGTGACCTGCACCGCAGCAGGCCCGAGCTGGGCTTTAAAAAACATAAAAAAACTTTGATTTTTTTTTACTTTTTTATGCATAAGTCTTTTGTTATTTGCCCTAAAAGGCATTGTAGTTGCTTTGTAGGAGAAGAAGAGAGAAAAAGAGAGAGAGAGGAAGAAAAAAAAGAAGCCAAAAGGTTGCAACCAGCCGGGAAGAAGAGCATCAAGGAGTCCACAAAATCAGATTGGGGAAGCATAAGTTTGCATTGAGAGCATCAAGGAGCTCATAGCAACTATTCTCAACTCTTTTGAAAGAGGTAAGTGTTAAATTTTTTAATTTTGTTGATTTTTGCTTGCATGTTTATGGTTTTCCATTGTTTTTAAATTTTTTTTTTAAGTTTTTTTAATTTTATTGCAGCCACATTCCAAGTTTTGAAAACATTAATTCTTCCCAATGCCTCAAAAGTGTCCATGTTGGAAATATGCCGAAGAGTTTCCCGGTAGACAAAAAAAACCAAACAAAATGCACCTTTTGTAAAAAAATATTTCATGGTGGCATCAATAGGCTTAAATACCATATTGTCGGCATACCTGGCAATGATGTTGACCCATGTACATTGGCAAGTCCCGAGGCAATTCGTTTTTGTTATGTCCAGTTAGAAAAATATGCTGAAGACAAGGAAACTAGAAAGAGGCAACGGGAAGAGATAAATGTTATTGGCTCCCATACATCCACACCTGCATCTGCATCCGCATCCACATCTGTAGGCTTTGTTGGAGAGGGTTCTTCCAAGCCTCCCTTTTATTCTAGTGCTAGTGCTTCTACTGCTGCTCCTTCAAGTGGCAATATTACCCTTGCCCCTAGAGTCCAAAAATCAAGGTTGGACAATTATTTTATGCCACGCACTACTCCTGGTGCACAACCCTCACTTGAGAGCATGGGTTGGAACAAGGAGGTCCATGATGCTGCCTGAAAACAAATTTGCAAGTTTTGATACTTTTGCAACATTCCATTTCTTGCTGCCAGGTAATTCTCTTTTATTTGTTTTCTAAGTTTCTTTAAGTTTAAAATTAAATTTTAAATTTTATAGTTTGAAGTTGAACTATGCTTTGTCTAATGATTAATCGTAATCTATTTGTGACAGGTCTCCTTATTGGCAAGATATGATAGACTCTGTAACCATTTGTGGGGCGGGCTTTAAAGCCCCTAGTGATGTTGAGTTAAGTGGCCCCCTCTTGTTAGACATGGTTAATGATATGCAACTTGAGCTAGAGGACCACAAAAAGTCTTGGAGGCAAAATGGTTGCACCATCATGACAGATGGTTGGACGGACAGGAGGAATAGAACTCCCAAATTTTCTTGTTTCCAGCGCAGGTGATTGTTCATTGAATTCTACTTCCCCAAATGCATTGAATAATTTACTTTTGATTTTGAATTTTTGATTGATCCATGATAATTGATAATTATTTTTCTTTATATTCAGGAACCACCATGTTCTTGAAGTCTATTGATGCTTCCTCACATGTGAAGAATGCCACATAATAATGTGCGGCTATTGAAGAAGTTATACTTGAGGTGGGAGAAGAAAATGTGGTGCAAGTGGTGACTGATAATGCAGCAAGTTATGTTGCTGCAAGTAAACTTATAACTTTTTAAGTTTTGATGGAGAGGCATCTATGAATTTATTTAAGATTTTCTTAACACTTCTAAATTTCTAATTAATTTAAAATTGCTACAGGTAAACTTTTGATGGCAAGGCACCCGAAAAAATTTTGGTCTCCATATGCAACCCATTGCCTTGACCTCATGTTAGAGGATATTGGCAAGATTGAATGGATCAAATCATGTGTTGATAAGGCCAAAAATATTTGCAAGTTTATCTACAATCATGCATTGGTCCTTAGCATGATGAGGCAATACACAGGGCAAAGGGAGTTGGCTCGTCTTGGTGTCACAAGATTTGCCTCCAATTTCCTCACACTAAAATCCTTGTTGAAATCACAATTGAATTTGAGATACATGTTTGTTGGTGAGGAGTGGACTGCCTCATCCTATTCTACGACCACTGTGGGTAGGGAAGTGGCAAATTATATTTTTGATGAGCCAGGTTTTTGGACCCTTGTAAAGAGATCATGGAGGTAAAAATATTTATGTTTTGTTTGCAATTTTTTTTATTTTTAATTTTTAATGCACACTTGTCACTTAACTATTTTTTTTTAACATTGTATGTAGGTCACTGAGCCCCTCGTAGTTCTCCTACGAGTTGTTGATGGGGAGAAGCCCTCTATGGACTACTTATATGAGGGCATGGATAGAGCCAAGGAGGCCATTAGATCCAAGAATAAAGGAATTGAGGATAAGTATGGCCCCATTTGGGAGATCATTGATAAGAGATGGCAAAACCAGCTTCATAGGCCCATCCATGCAGCAGCTTATTTCCTCAATCCATCATTTCGTTTCCTTGATAACTTCAAGGCAGATGAGGAGGTTCTTAGTGGCCTATATACAGTGATGCAAAAGATATCTACCTGTACCGCATCTACAGTGCAAGAGATAGATGCATATAGTAATCCACGAGGGCCGATTTTTGAAAGCACGATGTGCAAAGAGTCTAGGATAATATTGCAGCTAGGTAGAAATATATGTTAAACTTAAACTTAACTCTTAAGTTTATGGCTTATGCATTTTGATTTTATAATCTATCCTTAAAGTTGGAACTTGGAAATGACATTGATTTTTTTTTCCTTATTTCAAATAGATGGTGGCATATGTTTGGGCCTACAACCCCAAACCTTCAAAAACTTCCCATCCGTATTTTGAGTCAGCCATGCAGCGCTTCTGGATGTGAGTGCAATTGGTCCATGTTCAAGCACATCCACTCAAAGAGGCATAATAGACTATCTGTGGAGAGGTTGAACAATCATGTCTTCGTTCATTACAACCTCCGTCTTAGGACCAGACAAATTTTGGACACTGACACCTCTTTGATCGCTCTAGCAGAGATCAATCCAAAGTCCGAGTGGCTCACTGAGTCTACCGATCCTATCTTCACTGAGGAGGACCATGAGTAGGTTGACCAAGCAAACAGAGAGGCTGAGGTTGTGGCTATGGCAGAGGACGACGATAGAGCACGATGAGCTGCCCATGGAGCTGATGTTGATCAGAGTGGCACCTCACAGGCAGAGACTATGGCTTCTCAGTCATCTAGGACCTACCTCAGATGCATTTGTAGGACGTAGACAGACTACTTTGAGGATGAGGCTGACCTAGAGCCTGAGGCTTGAGCCATAGACCTGTTTTTGTTGTTTACACTTTACAACTTTACACATGTTTGGGAAAATTTGACGTCATGGATTTTAATATTTTATATACATTTGACAACATTTACATTTTATATTTTATAATTCTGCATATCTATGTTTTCTATTTCCTTCAGCTGCCTACAATTTACGTTTGTACTTATGTGATGGATGTATGTTTATGTATGTGATCAAATTAGATTCTATTTGATGATGTTATAGTGTTTTTAAGCTTTATTCAATAATGGGTGCGTGAAACAAGTTTTAAATTTTAAAAAATCTCTGGTTTTTTTTTTTTGACAAGTCAAAGCCGAGTCGTTGCCGAGTCATCGGTGAATCACGGGTCGAGTCAACCCTGTCGAGTCATGGGTGAGTCCGAGTCAGGGAACTTTGATGTCAACATATGCCCACTACATAAGATTTCATGAAAATATTCTTAATGCAGCCCAGATAGAACGATCTCAAGAAGTCATTGAAGGCATCAGGGCTCTGATCTTCACTATCTGCGGCTAGGTCCCTATTTGTATATTTGCTTTGTAAATGGGGGCTACCCCCACCACGTTTTCCCTGGCATTTTCCAATGAATATATGCTATGGTGAGTCAAGGGCAGGCAAGAGACATCTGAGTTTGATCCATCCTACACTCATTGCATGATATAGAACCAAAAGGCAAATATTCATTGTTCAGATCTCTAACTCAGACCTCATCTTTCAGGCTTGACAAACAAGCTAGCATCCATGTTAAAGGGTTAAGTAGCTTTCATAAGAAAGGAACAAAAACTCTGTGTTCTTTAGCTAACAGATGACTAGGTGAAAATGATAAGGTGCCATGGCTTTTCTCCATGTCCCAACCCCCACCACCTGAATTAACTTTGAGGGCTTCAAGGTGCAACGAAGAAG
Source organism: Chamaecyparis obtusa (assembly GCA_027943335.1). Classification (NCBI taxonomy): domain Eukaryota; kingdom Viridiplantae; phylum Streptophyta; class Pinopsida; order Cupressales; family Cupressaceae; genus Chamaecyparis; species Chamaecyparis obtusa. The sequence goes on along the minus strand of BSBK01005455.1, from coordinate 409,869 downwards.
TAGAATGGGATGGTGGTGTTCTGAAGTTTCCTGAAGGGGGAAACTTCAAGAAGGGAGGACCAAGGGCCTACAATTTGGAGACAGACAGTGGGAGGGAAACACTAATGTGCTAATTGAGGTGAATTGAAATCTTCAAGGAAAACATTGCAATATAACATCTTTACGAGTAGTCGCATGTGCCATATAGCAATCAACCTGGCAGTTTCCCCAACGGAGGTGGCAGAGGTGGTGGTGTTGTGGGGTGACATTTCTCCCAATTTCTAGAGTTTCAAAAACATATTTGTACAACGAATAAGTTAGGCTGTTGTATTCAGCTCCTACAACGAATCATGTGGCTATCTGCATGCCTAACATTAAACCCATTAAACTTGCTAGTACCCAAACTTCTCCTACTAACCAAATTTGTATCCACGAACCCTAGAAGTGTGATACTTGGGGAGCCTAGAATCAGTAGCAAGAGTGCCTCCTGAAATCTCCTCTACTCTAATTTTGTACTCTATCTCATTAATCATAGCCCTAGAATTGGGTCATTATGTCTCTAGTCCACCTCCAGATGAACCTTTGTATAGTGTATTTGGCCCTTCCCAAAGCATTTATGGCCTAGCTCCCATGGCTCTCTACAAAAAAAGCACAATTTCTTCCTCTAATGCTCTTAGTTTCCTCAACCCTTTTTGGTTTTGTAGGGGCCATGCTATTGGTTGAGGGCTGTCATTTTTTAAGGTTTCCTCATGTTGTTTTGTTGGCATATTCTTATGATAGAATTTGTTCTTGCTTGTTGAGTCTTTTGACATTAATACCTTTTGAATTGCATCTTGTAGAGATGCAGGGTCAATGTCACTCACCATGCCCTAGGGTGACTATCAAACCCTCGAATAACAAGTAAAATGAATCTTTCCTTGGTAGCACCCAACATGATAAAATTTCTCTAAAAATTTGCCACATAACCCTCTATTGATGCCTATTGACTCATTCATGTTAATTCCTTTGAAATGTCTTCATATGATTTTGATCAATCCCGGCTATAAGTTTTTGTACAAATTTAGCTTATGTTGCCATATGTTGATGTCCTTGTGTGACAATTCCATGATACCACCACTCATGTCCAATCCCATCCAAATAAATAATAGAGCACTTAAAGCCTTCCTCTTCTATCATAGGACTAAGTAAGAAATGTGTTTCCAATGTTTCGACACAAGTTCTCGTCGTAAATCTTCATGAACCATCAAATGTGGGAAGTGACATCTTGCTTTATTTTTGTTGTAGAACTCTATTGCCTTGCGGAATGGTTCATCTTACCCTAAATTCATTCTAGCATTACAAAAATGTACAAACAAAACATCACTTCTAACATCATGATCAATCCCTAAATATTCATCTACGCAAGCCTCAAATGCTTCTTGATTTTACACTTCTTGGGATGGTTTTGTTCTAGGTAGAAATGTGAGCTGAGTAGGACGTGGTGCTGATCCACTTCTATTGTTATTTATGGTTACTCTATTCAGATTAGTGTCACTACCCTCTTTCCCATTGTTTGTGTACTGTTGTGAGAACTATTCATATTTTGCACCATTTGGATGAGTAATTGATATGCTTGTTCATGTCATTTCATCATTTGTTCATGTCTTTCAGCCATCTTTCCATAAAAATCTTACACTCATCCTGATCGGCCATCTTCATTTTACCATTAATATTCTTGTTTTCCTCTTGTAGTTCTGCCTCTATTTCTCTCCCTCTCCAAAGCCCTTTGAGCCCTTTGGCTTTACTGCATTAACTAGATATCGACCCACAGGTTGGCAAGATTGATGTGCTCTAATACCAATTGTAATGTCCCATTCTAAAACATTTCTTATTTTTGTCTTTAAACCATAATTCTAGCTCAAAAATGATACATAATTATTAAAACATACAATATTATCACTTTCACATAATTCTGGACATCTTGGTTTTCTGCTATAATTCCAATAACTTGATAGGATAAGTAACCACTTTTGTCCTTAAGTCTTTTGATTTCCTTGGGAGGATTTTTGCTCTCTTTTGTTGTAATATTTACTTTCAAAGTCGCATAATATTTATTCCCCAAACATTTGTTCCTCTCACTGAAATGATTTGCCTATTATATCTTATGGTTGGAAGGAGTCACAACACTTCCATATATTGCCGCCCTTGGTAGTCATGGTTTAATTTTAATATGAACACCCCTTCATACAATCCCTGCCTTTAGTAATTAATCTAACCATGTTTAACCCTGAGCGCTTGTATCATACTATCATATCATTTTAAAAACATAATCTCCATCAATTGCCATCCTTATTTCCTTTAACCACTATAATTATTGGCTACATGTTCATGGCAGAAAATTAGATCAGTTCATCTGAGAGATTATATCGGTTCATCTGCGATCTGTTTTGGAAGTTAATCCTAACGGGGCATGACACTCTTTAAATATGCAACAGTTAGCAGTAGAGACAAACTCCATAGTGATAGTTAACACACTAAGGAATAGCTAATGTCCAAATTGACATCTAAAAAGATTTCTCGAAGAGGCTGTCTATAAGCCTTCAATTCAAGGAAGCTGTCATTTCGTATTGTAACTTGTTGTAGGTCCTCTAATGAATCAAGATCCTAATGACTCTTTACGGTGAACTTCCTTTGTCTTGGTTAGGGCTCGAAAAAGTGTCATTTTTTTAGCCCCAACTTTCTAATGTTAATTTCTTGGACATGCAGTCATTTTGAAGGTTTGTAAATGAGAGCTTTAAAACCTCCTCGTGGAATTTGTGTTTTAAAGAACCTTTGAAAGCAGATGTGAATTGCAGAATTTAATGTTGCTTTGGTTGTGTCTTTGGTGTTCATTGTGGATGCTGGCAAAGCATTTGCTTGTCTTCAGGATTACACATCATAGGGAGTCTCTTAAGCCCTGACCCATACCTGCATAGTAGGGTGCCAGATAAGAAACTGTGTGCTATCTTCAACCATAAAGAGATGGCTGCATTAGGTTTTGCAAAACTTGTACTCGATGAGAATGGTCACCACTCCCATCCTGCTCAAAAGCTAACCATTAGGAAGGTTTTGTCTCTAAATTGGCTTCAGGCAGTGCCAAAAGCCATGCAGAGATTGTGACTTCTGTGCCTCCTACTCTGAGTTCATTTTGGTGACATGAAGGTGCTGAGTTTTGGCAAGGATACACTTGTGATAAAATCAGATAGATAAAAAAAGGCACACCAATAGGTGTATGTTCTGATAATGTTAAGGATCCTCAAGCAAAAGGACCAAATGATGGTAAAGATTTGTTGCAGGTTTGCAAAGAGCTGCTGGTGATAAAGACATACTACAGGGACCTAGGGAAAGTCTTAGAAAGTCTTACTGTGACATAATAACGGCACTTAAAGGTTTTAAGTGCAGTTATGATCCCTTCTTTTAGAGCAAGGAAGCTAATAAAAGTCGCTGAGGCATCAAGAAATCCTCCACGGCCTCAAATTCTTGTCTCTGGATATTGCAGAACCTAGCTTCTCTTTCTCTTGGTTGCGTTGTAGCTAAAGCTACAGGGCTCAAAGGTTGCTGGTTTTTATTACAGATTCCTTTTTACATTTGTTGTAGTTATTTTTGGGTGCAAGGTGAAGTTCCATTTTGGTGTAGCACCATGGTGGGTGGCTTTTGCTGGGGAGTTGTGTGGTTTTAGGTGTCTAGTCAGTTTTTAGTTTAAGCTTCATCCAGCAACCAGTGTGATCATTATTCTGCAAATCATTTTATGTAAAACTTTTTTCTTAACGGTTGAAGGCTAATTAGAAACACCCCACCAATTAATCTAGAAGCTAGCATACTATCTTTAGAAAAATCTATGTAAAACACGCTGATAGGTATCGTTATGGAGACACCTACTTTTATTGTATGTTTATTTATTTACATTGTTCTTTTCTTTATTTATTTATTTAAAAGGAGTTATTTCTTCTATTATAACATAAAATACTTAGGAATTATTATTATTAATTTCATAAATACAATAATTTATACTCCATGGATTAGTTTATTATTTCATTGAATATCATTTTTAATATTTATCTTAAAAATTCAAATCAAGAGCTATGGCATTGAAAAGAAGAATTACTTTACTTAATTAGAGAGTTATTATATAATTAGTATCAATGAAACCCAGGGACTTGCACCCCCCAAAAAACCTCAAAGTACCCGTCCCCAAGACATCCCCACACCGGGTACTTGGAGTACCCGAGTACTCCCACCTCTGCCATTCCGCAACCACGCCGCCGGCGGGATGGGTAATTGAATTTCTATTTGAATTTTGATTTTTGAATGTTACTATTGGGTATGTACTATGTTACTATGTTGAATGTTGAATGGTTTTGGTTCGTGTTGCAATTTTGCTATGTTCAAGTATTTCAATTTGGTATGTTATACGGAAACATCATTTGATAACTAGCATTTCAGGTTCTATATATATATAGTATACATCAACCCCCCCCTGTCATCGTCCCCCCCACCGTTCCCCTATCGTCCCGAAATTGAGGCCCTTTGTCCCCCCGTCCTGGAAACTCATCATGGCATCCTGACGTACCCAAGCATCAGTGTTACACTGATTAGTATATACTATATTTACAAAGTATGACTTCAGTTTTAGTTTTTATTATTATTATATGTCGGCTCTTAAATAGTTTTTGTTAACATGCTCACATCTCACTCGTTGCCACTGTAGTTATGCCTCTCGGCATAATAAAAAAACAAAACAAGCTAGTAAAATGACACAAATGCCAAAAAGTTCACATTGGGAGAAACCACAAGGCATCTATGTTAAATTTGTTCCATAAGGTTAGATAAGCACCTCAAGATTGATATCTTGGTATCTTTTACAAAGATATCTATGCTAGATTATAATTTAAGAGCTTAATTTTTGAGGTCCACGCTACATACAAATTGATCACTAAAGACCAACATGTCCACCACAAGACTCTAAATCCATTGATTCTCCACAAAGGACCGACACATACACCACACCAATACCATTGCACCACATACTCTGGTGCTGAGATGTCACTTTTGAGATTCAATCCTAGGTCTCCGATGAGAATCCAATGGCTTTAGCATTTAAGCACAGCCCCTTTGACATTATATTAATAAGGTTGTTCCATCAGGGGTCAAATGCATAACATACCCTGATAAAACAACATAAGCTGATATGCTGAGGAAAATGCCTCGTACTTCTAATTTATATTAATATTATTATCTTATATATAATTATTAATTGAAATGATGTTTATAATATATAAATTAATAAATATAATATGGTGATTATACAAATTCTAAATTATTATTAATTCTAAATTTAACATAGCATAATTTTTTTAGGTAACACAGCAATGTTAATCATTAATAATACTTAAAATTTCAAAGAATCATTAGCCTTTTTATATTTACAATTAGTTCTCTATTATGTTGGCACGAAAATGGTTTATGTGGACACGTGCCATTACAACCCCCTTATTGCCAATATGGACATATAAGTATTTCCATTCAACACAAGCAAAGAAGTGTGTGGTTGAAAAATTAAATTTGAATCTAATTTAAACAACATTTTGTATTGTAATAATTCCTAACGATTCTCAGAGGTGAATTGCCTGAAAAGATCAAGTCAGTAGCCATTTTGTTAGGTCACAAGCATTTTCAAAAAATTGACAGCTTATGGGCTTTAAACCAAAAAATACATATGACCAAATCAACTTGGAGACTCAGATTTGAATCTATTTTAAACAACAATTTGTATTGTAATAATTCCTAATGATTCTCAGAGGTGAATTGCCTGAAAAGATCAAGTCAGTAACCATTTTGTTAGCCCACAAGCATTTTCAAAAAATTGTCAGCTTATGGGCTTTGAACCAAAAAATACATATGACCAAATCAACTTGGAGAATCAGTTTTGAGATGAGTGAAACATTGAAAACATTCTACAAATAAATTAAGATTTATCGTCAATCACATAATCACCCAAATAGCATACTAACCTGTTCACGAAAACCAGGGGGATCAATAAACCCACCATCACGATTAATGATTTTGCTGTCATCCCGAGTTGTCCCAGCACGACCAAGGGTGGCCTGCTTTAAAAAGAAGGCATTTTTAGGTGAAAAATTATCCATTGAAAAAAAAAAATTATTAAGATTCGAATCATATATCTCCCAAATTAATTACCAAACATAATACATTTTTAACATCATCAAGGACCTTTTTATCTCTGGATTGTCTAGCTTTCTCCTCTTTGCCAGCCAAAGACACAGTTTGAGAGGCCACATTTAGTGACATGTTCTTCACATCTTCAATCAATTGTAGCAAAGACTCAGGTGAACCTGGCCTCTGTGCCACCTGTACAATTAGAAAAGTGTATAAATTAAAAAGAACTAAGAAACCAATATCCAACAATAAACATCATGTTGTTCTATACGAAGAAGGATCAACAACTCTTTGGAGAAAATAATCTTCCTTTCAATTATTAAAATTTGAATTACCTTTCCCAGTGCCTCAATAAGATTGAAAAGCTCAGAAACACTGACACCTGGCTCTTGAACCACACAAGTTTGAACAAGAAATATAGCAAATTCTGTAGCCGAAGCTGTATAAAACAAAATGGCAGCAAGGTAAGCAACCTATCTTGTCTTGTTGAAATGAAATTAAATGATAATTTAGCATACCATTCCGTCCTCCATCCACAAGTTTTGCAAGGTGGATGTTATACTCTGTAAGGTTAATAAGTTCAGAACGTATAAGACCAACAGTTATATCCTTGTTGAATTTGCGTTCCTCATCTGAGTAAATTACCTGCCAAACCAAAAATTACAATGGAGCATATCACTGTGCTGAAATCAAATTTCATTAAAAAAAAACAATTTCAACAAGATAAGCTCAACCAATGAACAGTAGCCACAATCTATTGCAAAGAAATCACACAATGTAAAACTGGAAGGTGGAACAATTCCATGTATCTTAACTTGTTGAGAATTCTACTGAGCACTCACAACTTTACTGCGGCGGGAAAGATGAAAATTACAAATGTAAATATGCTGAACATAAACAATTGATGAGAATTTGAACAACAAGATTACACACCGATTCAATGTCCATAGAAAAGCAAAAGGGATAACCAATGTAATAGTAATGAATAAGTATCCCATAATTATAGGCATGAAAACGATACGAACATCTTGGAATTTAATTCCCCATGTAAATATCTCTACATTCTACATTACACCTTGTACATTTAGCCAATACACTAGAGAATCAAATATCTCAATTCAGCTATATAAGGTAATGTATATAGTCCATTCACTAACTGCATCACAGCTAAACTAAAAATGGTATCTTCACTCATTTCCAGCTAAATTGAATGAGGTGTCTTTACATGCTCCATTCAAAGGCAGTTTGCATTTAGATTAATAAATATGTACATAAAAGATTTGGTTACCGTTTTTTGAATTTTCTGATGTCTTATGAATTTCAATTTTGGAATCTATTGTCATTTTCTTTCTGCAATTTATGAGGTTATATAAATTGGTAGAAGAGCCTGCAATCAGTTATATGCATGTTCCCTTCACATATTGATTTCCTTCAAGAATAAACTCCAACCTCAAGAAATGTGTCAGAATCAATTTCCTTCATTCAGCATAAAAATGTACCAAAAGGTGGATCTTGGTGCATAGAACATTCTTCCCTTCAGCAGCAGCACCACCTCTTAACAGATCATTTTAAGCAACTTTGTTAAAGACATCAACTTGTCAGTCAATATATTTCTCCGGTAGAAGGATCTCGCTGCAGAAATCATCTTTCAATACAGCAGAATTCATAGTCATGTTATTTGCGCAGAATTCTACAGAAGGAATTTTTAGTTCCCTGATCTCTTTCTCCCCCACCCCGATCTCTTTCTCCCCCACCGCCCCCCCCCCCCATTCTTTTAAACATAGATCCCTATCAAATTTCAGTGTTTCTATCTGTGTTTCCTGCAAAGATAAAAGAAAGAAAGAAAGTAAGAATGTATAAAAAGGGAGCTGGTTTTTCCTTGGGTGGTAAAACTGCTTCCTGTGGTAACAAAAAAACTGAAACACTGATCACTTCTGACAATCCAGAAGGTACCCTCAAATCTGACCCAAAATCCTGATTTGGTTCAGCTACTTGCATGAGAGCGACATTACCATACAAAGGCATACTTCAGGAGGTAGTCAGATGTTCCTAGGGGTTAATTTACTGTTTGAATTCATCTTTACCAAGAACCAGCCCAATCTATTCAACAGTATATTAATGAGTCAACCAGCTTTCTATCAAGTTGGCAATGCTTGAAATTGATAAGGTCCTCTCCATTATATTTATCTGATTTTATCTCCAAGAAGGGATACGCTTCATCATCAGATACTTTATAAGCACTTACCAACTTTCTCTAATAGTACAAGGTAGCAGGAGAAGAAGAAAAAGCCAAATTCACATGCACCATCAATGATTGCATCTTGGTCTATTGCAAAGGCTTGGGATGACTTCCTAGTTCATATGCAAATAGTTCTTAATCTTCTTCATCAATAATTGTCAATAGCTCGAGTTTGGGCAAGATTTGGTCAAATATTTTTTGGCTCTCCAGTTATAATTTTCACTTTTTTAGCCACTTTTTTAAAATATGGTGTGAAAAGCAAGAAACTGGAAGGCAGACCTGTCCATTTTGAATTACATTTCCTTCCATCTGCAAACCAATGGCTTTAAGTTTACAATGGTGGAGAAAATAGGACATCTAAATAAATTGACAGGCTTCTGGTTTACATGTGTGCATCTCTTGCTCTATTGCATCCTGATGATGGATCACAGAATGTGATCCCAAAGGTTGATGATAAAATATATACACAATCTAAACTTTAATGGATTGTGGAAATCTGATAACTTTAATAGGACATCTATTTGCATATCCTCTAGCATTATAACAAGACAACACATCTCTACATAGTGTTCTCCTTTTGAAGTGTGATGGCTTTCAAATTTTCAATCAATTCTAATAGTTCTTTCAGCTAAAACTATTTCTCACAAACAAAAGCAGCAGCAATGCAAACAAAGCCATTATAATGGAATTTTTCAAAATAACTATCCTCAACCTCACATCCAGGATGTTTCAATGTGAACCACACTAAGTTAGATGATCTATCTCAGTAAGGTTTCCGTAACTCATGTCAAAGATCCGATCACAGGTTTTCATCATCAGTTTTCATTTTTTTAACATTATATGCACATACAACAGTAACATTTTTTACAGCCTAACAAACACTAAATCTATCCAGTTTAAATTATTGTACTGAGAAAAAATACATCATATTATTAAAAACAGCTTGTCTGACAATAAAATTAACATAGAAAATCATACCCAGCTTGTTAGTTCCTTCACTACACGTTTGCAAACATCGCGGATAGAAGACAAAATGGTCATATGGGTTGAAACGTGTAAATTGTTTGATGCATTCTCATATAATCTCTTAAAGACCTGTTTCAACAAATTTGACAAAATATCAGATGAGAACTGATAAATACAGAGTTAGCAGTTCACAAACTATTAAACATTAATATCGAACCTTTTGTGCTATCGCAAGGGCTGCCTCGTCTCTACTTATACATTGCAGGATAATATCAGGTATTTCTGCAACAAGGCCCTGGAGAAAATAATTTTGTTCAATACATTAAATTGTAATACAAATCCGGCTATTATCGGAGAAAGAAAAATGTTTGTAATTTCAATGAAAGAAATTTTGCCTGAACTTCATGTTCACTGGCACCCATTAAGATCGCTGCTTCCAACTGCAAAATTGGAGCCATATTTTAAGAGAAGATGTATATGATCTAGCAAAACCTTCTAAGATAAATTGAACTGAATCAAATATTCAATGAAATTACCTTTTGAGATACAAGTTCATATTTATCAAGTGCTTCTCCTGTGTTAAGGGAAGGCTCCAGTCCAGAAGAACCAAGACGTTCTATAGCTGATGTTGGAGTTGAGGGTCGTACTATTTGTCCAGAATCCTTCATGAACAATGTTGTGTAAATTTGGTGATTTTAAACAATAAGATTACAAAAAATAACACAAAATTATTCAAGGCTGAATTAATCCTACCTTTGTAGAACTAGAATTCTCCAGAATATTCCCTTCAGCAATAGCAGTATTGTTTGTAGGTAGGGAACTTGACACTAACATATCTGGAATTTGACGCAGCCCTCCATCTGCCATAGCAATTTGACTACCAGGAGCACTACAGCATAAAAATACAATTAGGCTGCATTTCATATTTCACATTTCAAAACAGGAGAATACAAATATAGGAAGACGGTCACTTGAAAACAAACCTACGAGGTGATGCAGCACAAGAGTCCAATTCTTCAGAAGATTGTTCCAGTGGTTGGGCAACAACACCCAGTCCTGATGCAGTTTGTGTTGAAATGTAACCACTTGAGCTCGCCTGTGCTGAAGCAGAACCATAAACAACACGAGAAAAAGCAGATCCAAGAGAACCAGCATTAGAATTGGATGAACCATTTGGTGCTACTGGAGAACTTTGAGTGGGTTGATTCTGCCATGGAAGTCTTGCAAAATCCTACAAAAAGCATATGCACCATCAAGCATTGGGCAAAATCATGTTAAAAAAGATATTACTGTTAGAATATAAGTACATGCAAGATGTATAAACAATTAAACCTCATAAACCCGCTGTTGCGCTAAAGATAATCGGCCAGGCTTTGGCCGGAGGGCCTCAGGCAATCGAGCTAGATTTTTTGAGTACACAGTAGCATCATAAAATGCAGACCCATGGGTTTCCCTCTGTTTCCTTCTATTAGAAAGTGCTGGTCCAATGACTTCTTCAAGGTCACGAAGTGCCTGGCATAACAAACCGTACCACACATCAGAACATTAATTAAATCAAGTTTTAATGTCATCAATAGACACCTAACAAACATAGCTCTAGCTAATCAACTACTCTATAGTTCCAGCATAATCAATCAATGTATTAACTTACAGTATCAGCTTTTGAGAATCTAAAAAGCGAATTCAGGATAACTTTCAGTTTAAAAGCAATAATTTATATAACGAGGGATGGTTTGAAGAAACAGTGCTCTTCTAAATGACTACATTTTTAAGTTTTCTTCACGTAAAATCCATCAACCACATCCCAACAAGGGCTTAATGCACAATCCAGCTACAAACAAGCTTGGAATCATAAACTGATTACACTATCACCTTTTCCGTTGCAGCTTGTTCTATCACAGCACAACCGAGATCTAGATTATCATTTGTTACAAGTTGCACAGCCTGCTCAAGAACTTCTCCCACAACATTCAGTTGTTGTAGCAAACTTCTCAAATGATTCGCCATTGCAACACGAAGGGGTTCCTGAGCACCACAGTTAATTAAATCTAATTAAGTACCCACCACAAAAGGGTAAAAACCACCAATATCATTTAATAAACTAATTCACACAAGGGAATGAAGAAACTGAGAATAAACATCTTCCTAGAAGAAGTTGAAAGTACAAAATAACCTTGCAAGTTACATGTGCCAAGCTCCCTGCAAGACTTGCTACCATTTTGTTTGCAGATTCACGTATACGACTTTCTTCAGACTCCATAGCATAGTCCTATAGAAAATAGTTGTCAAGCAACAATATCATTTCTTTGCAAGGAACTAAAGTTTTATCAGATTGTGCAACATTACAAACAAAGCAATAAGTTATGCATGTCATAATATATACAGAAATATTATTATTGCCTTAGTCACAAGTTCACGAGATGTCATGCATGCAATGGTGACACTCCGTTCCACAACAGGAGTTATGATCTCTCGAATAGCTCTCTCCATGGCCACAGGAACAATCCTGAAACAATAGTTCATTTCTTAAGTCTCATATGTGCAGATGACACGCCTCCCTTCAGTGATTGCATTTGAAATGACTCACTAATTTGATCTAAGCTTAGTACCTTTGGAACGGTAGCTGCTGCCCAAGAGCATTGAGTTTTTGATTGACCACAACATATGCACCAATATTTGAAATTGGGATAGAAAACTACAAAAACATCATTATAAACTCATCATGTCAAAATAATTTAGACTACATACAAATAAAATATCCAGTTTCACAACACAGCATTTCACTAAGAAGATTGCTCACCTGGACCTGACTAACAGGGAATGGAGATTGGGCTGGGGTGGCATGTGACAATCCAAGACCAGCTGGCATACGGTCAGGCATACCTGCTAGCGTGCTAACCTTTTCATCCTCTCCTCCTGTACTTGATGAAAGATGGAGTGCGGCAGAAAACTAAAACAAAAGCACAGTTATCTCCCAGACTCATGGACATAGAATTAATCATACAGAAAACCTGTTGATCAGTGTTCCAACTAACCTGAGGTAAAACTGGGGCATGAGGAGCACTGGGATGTGAAGCTGAAACTTCAGGCTGCAGCTCTACCTGGCTAATTGAAGACACTGTTCCTGTTGTATGCTCAGTACCCACTTGTTGAGAAGCTCCCAAATCTTTATTAGAAAAGTCAGGATTTCCTTCAATCTCCCGTGCACGACCCTTAAGAAGCTGTGTAGGCCTCACATCTTTTGTTTCTACCCCTAAATTTTTAAATAGTACCTGAAAGAAAGGAACAATCAGATTTGACATTTCAATTGGTCTAAAGGACATTAAATGGTATTGTCATCACATGTCAACTAATTGTTATCCAAAAAGAACTTTTTGTAAATGAAACTATATTGTAATGATAAACAAAAAGCAAGGGATTTTGTACCTCAATATCAAATCTAAGATTCATCTTCAAATTCGGCAATGCATAGATTTCAGCAAGTAAACTGAGGATACCCATTGTCCAAGGGTTGGGAGGCTGGTACGCAAGACTGGACTGACAGGGTTCTAAAATCTGTAATTATAAAAGTACCTATAATTAATACCCCTCAAATAATGTCATGCGACCAAAAATTATCAAAGCAGCAAATCATACCTTTGATGTAAATGGAATTACCGCAATCATCAGCCCTTTTTCATATGCCTGATCCAATTGTACATATTGTGCATTAGCAAACACTAAAAAGGCATTCAATATAACTGATATTTCAACTACCAAATAATATTTGAATAACATTTTTTAAAATCTAATTCTTTATTAAGATACTTCTATAATTGTATTGCGTGCTTCAAATCCTACATATCAAAATATAGGCTATTCTCTGTCGAGTCTGGTTGTTTTTTAAATGTAATATGGCATAGCAATCTTAATCATACAAGATTAACCAACATCATGAAACAAAGAAGATGCAATAATAAAACACACACAGTTGCTACAAAAAAATATTAACATAAACCACATCTATATATTCCAAAAGGACAAAATTATGTGAAATTTGAACTCTCAAAATTTAACAATATCTGAAAATGCTTAAAGTTAAGTCTCTGAATGTTGAACCAAAGTTGATAGGCTGGACATTTTCACCTACATTGAAAATGTCCTCATAACTGCTAGAAGTGCAGCTTGTTAGATGATATTAACCACTTCTTCTGTTTACAAAGTAAAATAACATTCAAACTTAAAAAGGTAAAAATAACATTTTTCTGAAAAATGTCTCATGTTGTCAGGTAATCTAGCCCTGCTAACTTAGATGCAGCATTATTTTTCCTACCAATGATAATGATGCACAACTTTCTCTTGACTCAATAAAATGTTTTGCTGGAAATGAAATCTGGGGAGAAGAAACAAGGAAGATGAATAAGCTAAAACTGAGATACATGAAGGACATAATTAGAGAAAATTAGAGAAAATCAAATTTAGATGTTTAATTGGCTTCTCACTAGGATCATCAAAACCACCACGAAACAATACTTGGAAGATGATTGAAAGGGCAAATATCATAATGAAGAGAAATAGTCCAAGGGAAATGGGTGTAAATACATATAATACACAAGCAGGGAGAGACCACAAATAAAAATGAAAATATAGGAAACACTCGAAAGCAGGAAAAGCGTATTTACTTTCAACTTGAATGCAATTTGATCTTAGCATATTCTGTTCAAAGTTATATCAAACCAGAATATACATTACCACATAAACACATTGTCTGCCACTCTGATGAACTTCTCACCAGTAATCAAGACCCTTATTTAAAGAAACAAAGATTTTGAGAGCCTACAGTGATTAGCTTATGTCAGCTCTTGTTGCATTGCAAGAAAGTTGAAACATTATTGGAGAAAGGATCGAAGGAAAAAAAGTTTACAATGTGAAGGAAGAACATAATAATCCAACACGAAGTGTGTAAAATCTTACAGTGTGCAAAGCCAAACGGCTACAGAGCACAATTAAAAATGAAATTATAGGAAAATCTAGAAAACCATAAAACCTTAGCTCCATTTAAATTGAATGCAAATCAATCTTAAGAGATTATGTTCCCAACTTTGAAGGCAAATCAACCCAAACTACCTAACACCACGTAAACACATTACTGCCGCTCTGAAGAATAGCTTCTCACAACAATTCAAGACCTTCACAGTAAGAAATAAAGGTTTTGTGAACCTACAATAATTGCATTATATCAGCTTTGCATTACATTGTAATATTTCTATGGACTCTCCTAGATTTAGTCTTATTCCCTTCAAAACAATTTCCAGCCCAAAAGATAATAAGGTCATATTATTACATAATTATGCAAATTGAAACTCCGCCCATAAGGTGGGCTAGAATAGCAAGCCTAAGCAAAGTATTGAAAGGCTCTCCACCCTTAGAAGAAAAAATAAAATGAATGGTGAAATCAAGATTAATCCCATCACTGCTGAAGGCAGAGCAATCGTGGGGCAGTGGATGCAAAAAAAATTGCTATTGTGCCCTGAACATCGATATAATTTAACTAGCATGTTAAGAGATTTTACGCTATAATTGGGCATCGATTTAGATTTCTGAAATGAACAATGTTGCAGTGGAATGTTCAATGTAATTTCACTGTCACCATTACAGATAAAATGCAATTATTCTACTGTCACTATTGGCAAAAATGCAAAGGAGATTTTACCACAGAAACCCAGGGACACACCCCCAGCATTTTTTGGGGTGTCCCCATTCCCAAGACATTTCCAGGACGGGGGCGTCCCTGGGCCATCCCCAAGTTGGGTAAAAAATGCAGACCTCCCAGTAACTTGGTGACGTCCAAGAAAATTAAAGGGTGTGCACTGTGGCTTGCCATTCCTAGGGCAGGGAGGGACATCTGAGACATCCCCAGAGTGTCCTGTGTTCAAACAGCCATCCCCATAAAATAGTAACTTTTTTAAAACTCAATCCAAAAAAATGATAAAATTATGAAAATGTTATGTGGCAGAAGATTTGTGTGGCTTCAAAGGGCGTAATTTAGGCTTGGTGGAGGGATCTCTACTCCTCGACCCAAGAATTGGGAACATTTCTTCCCCAATCAGTGGGAGCAGGAAATTTAATGTCTTTATTCTCAGGGTACCCTAATAAATGGTACTGACCAAACAGTCTGGATCAAAATAAAACGTCCAAGATAAGGGTCGACAACATATGTAATGGAAGATAAAGCATGAGAGAAGCATTAATAATATCTATTACAAGCACACAATGTGGCCAGTATTGAAGCATTTTTCAATACTCAGGTTTACAAGTGGAGAATTCAGCAATTATTTTAAAAAAAATTGTGTGTAATGCCCCCACTTTGAAAATAAAACCCAGTTTATACACAGCACTCATCTTTTCCAGTAGGTTTTGGAAATCCTATATGAAGGGAACAAAATTTTATTCAAATTGTTAATAAACCATATTAGAATTAACTCAAGGATGAAGAAAGAAATCTTTCGATTACATTTTTGTATCAACGAATACTTCAACTACAATCATAAGCAGTCTAGATACTCTATTGTCTCCGCAGGGCAAATTCTTTGTACTGCCATTAATATCAGTAACATCAACATCAAGGGATCGGCCCCAGATTACCAGCTTGTGGTCGATGGGATAATTGTTTTTGCGTTGTCACCTCTGCAGGCTGTGAAACTCTTAGTGATATGCAAATTCCGAGGATTAATTAAATATTAAGAAGAAGATCGGTTAAAAAAAAGAATTGTGCAGCACTGAAGGAAGAACTAAATAATGTTTCAAAATGAAATCCTAATTAAGTGTTTTGATCAAAAGACAATTAAGGAGTGGTGACTTATACCAAAAACAACATATTTAATAGAGGTCAAGCAATAAGCAAAAAGTATTATATGATTATAACTTATTGTGGAGCAAAAACTATGGTCTGCAAATGGAGGACAAAAACCCATAATTCCCAAGAATGATTGTACACAGAGATCAACATTGTGCAAATCTGAATTGGAATTACGATATACTTAAAACTTACAGCAAATTGTGGTTTTTGAAGGGCAATTATCAGGCAGTTTTAAAGGCAGAAAAGGGAGTTTCATTTAAAAATAAATCACTGCAGGATAAGGACTACGTAACAGCAACTCCACAGGAACTAATTTAGTCATTTTTAGCTATTTAGTCCAATTCACATAATAAAATATTAAGTGTAAATTTTGGATCAATATCGTCAAGATAAAAATTAAAATAAGGATTTCAAATTTATATTTAATTTTGTAACACGGGTCTTGGGGGACCGGGGGACGAGGGGACGGCGGGACAAGTTTCCTGAATCCTAGAGTTGGCTGATTTTTTCCCTGAAAAAATCCCAATTTATTATAAATTTGTTAACCCAATTTTCAATGACCTTGTTGCATTTAAAGCGCATTATATTCATGTTAAAATCCCTAAAAATGGCAAAAAATGTGAAAATCATTGCAAAAGCCTACAAAAACCTCATGAAATTGAAGAATCACTCAAAAATAGGGTTGATTCCAAGACGGAAGGTGAAGTCAATGCAGAATTGGCAAGACATAAGCAAAGTCAATGCAGAATTGGCAAGATAGAAGCAAAGTCCTTTTAGTTTTCTTTCCGATCTCTAGAAAACCCTAAACAAAGGAGCTGGAGGAGCCTCAATCATTCGAAATTGTGGGGGGCATGTGAGATAGTGTCGAAGCAGCTAATGAATTTGTTCTAAATCACGGTTTCAGTATGACTTGAGCTCTCTACACGCCTCGCCTCATGGATTATGATGAGATCAAATATATAATTACTATTATACACTAAATTTAAAATTATAACTATTATGCATTATATTATACATAGCCCTTTAACAGGGAAGCAGTGAACCCCAAAGTTTATAATTAATATTATAAAGTAGTTTCAAAAATTTAATTATTATTGATTATTAATATATATAATAGTATAGAAGCAAAAAAATGGCAAAAAATTGCAATTATACGTGATTAATAAGGAGTTGGCATGTGCAGTGATTTATTCCCCAAAAACTCAGGATTTTTTGGTCAACGGCTTCCAATGTTTTTTTTGCAATTTATCAGTCGATTAATTGGCAAAAAGCAACAGTTAATCACCAAAAAAAATTGCAGGAAACTAGTAGAAACCCTAAAAGCAACACTGACATAAAAAAAACTGCAAAAACATGATGTGATTCTCTATGAAATCGACGTGACGCTGAAGATACAGCCAGGAAAGTTATATCAAAAGTGTTGCGAAGTCGCAAAGTGTTGTAGAGTCGGGAAGTAGCGTAGGAGATATGCGATTACAAACAAAATTTTCCTCTTTCTACATTGAATATAGTGTATAGCTTAATTGATACTATTTCTTTTTTAACATTGATTTTGTTTGTATAAATTTGAAATATTTAAATTGTTGCAATATGAAACAAAAGAAGACCATAACAAAGCTGCCTTACTTATTTGTTGCAATATGATGTAAAAGCGCAGGGTAACAATGTTTTGCCCTATTTATTATGGAGAAAACAAAGAACCCTACAGTAATCATTATAATCATTTTAGGCTTGTCAATTATGACATAAGCTCTTATGATTAATCAAATTGCTAGATATTTAGAACTCTACTCAAAATTAAATTAAACAATTCATGCAATTCAATCTCTAAGTTCAACATATATAAAGTTGTTCTAGTATATGCATGTGTATATATCACTTCACATGTGTATATCATGCCAACTTTGTATATTATTGTTTGTGGAGTATATATAATAAAAGGACCTTGAGAGAATTTTAAAAAATGAATTATACTTATATATAAATATGAAGATTTTCTTTTATTGATAATATCTAAGTTACCAGATTCGTCCAGAAAAGGCGAAATTCGAAATTCGGTTCAGTCCAAATTCGGGTCTGATCCAAATTCGTCTCAAATTCGCGATTTGACTGAGTAATTCGTCCAAAATTCGCTAGAACAAACCCTGGACGAATTTCGGAGGATTTAGGTGGACCCGGAACGAATTTCTAGGCGTTTTAGCGAATTTAGGTCGAATATATATGCGCAATATGTGCACCGTAGATAAGTGATTAAACAGTATAATTCTCCTCCATGTGTCGATGCCCTGCTATCCTGCTTGAACAGTCACGTCTCTATACGCAGGTCGTGTCTCTTCCCGTATATGACAAATCCCTGAGCAGTCACCGGCACAACAGGTTGTGGGGTCGAGTACGCAAGGCGATCAACGAAATAAACCTCGCGATTAACATAGTAACCGCAGGGGCATCTGACGGTTCCAGACTGGGGGATAAGATAGTACTTGTAGCTTGTCGAACCAGCGTTACTGCAAACATAATATTTGGGGGGCTCGGCAGGCTTAGCGGCAGCAAGAGTGGGGGCTTCAATATTCAGTAAATCATTCATATAAATGGCGGAGAATATTTTTTGGCCGAGGAGGACAGATTTATCGACTTTCATGAGAGAATCTGACAAAGCTTCCACACTGTTATACAGATTGGCTATACAGCATGGTTTGTTGGTTGCGTCACTGCGCAAGGCAAGTTTAGCGACGACTCCCGTTGGAAGTGTGAGAACATAGGGAAAAGTATAGTATGAATAATAATATTATAACTTATTATCAGAATAATCTTATTAATTAAGGATTAACATAATATTACAAAGAATAATATTATAATATTACAGATCGGTATTATAATAGTATTAATTTGATTAATAATATAGATTAATACTGTATTGATAAATAATATTGATATTGATTAATTATTGTTATTTGTAACATAATAAAATAGTTATTGATTTAACAATTAACTATATTGATTAATTATTAATTAATATATTATTGATTGATTAATTTATTTAATTATTAATTATTATATCCTATTTGCATATATATATATATATACCGGACGAACCCAAAACGAATCGAACCCAGTCCAAAAAAAATTTGGACAAATTTCGAACCCGCATCCATACTAGAATCCGAACCGGCAACTTAGGATAATATTTTGCAAAGAAAGCTTCATTCTGATTTTGAAAAACAAGAAAGCCCACATCATATTTTGGTGCTACTTCAAATCATAGCTTGATTGAAATTTACACAAACAAAATCAATATTAAAACTGAGTCCTCCAAGTTAAAAATATATCGGCAGGAGGTTGTTCAAGTGTTTTGAATCATTTATATAAGTCCTTTATCATCTAAACTTCATCATCTATGCTGTGGAAAAGTCCTTTAATTTTGAAAAAAAGTAGTTATTGACTATTTTTCTTCAATTTTTCACATTTTTTTAAATCTGAATTTTTCCCGATTTTTTGCCGATTCTTTCCCAATGTTTTCAAAACATCCTACTCCGTTTGCTGATTTATTCCCCAAAAGATTTATGCTATGCTATATACTATGCATATAGTACTTGAAATGCTAGTAATGAAAAGATTTAAATAGTATAAGTAAAATAGCAAAATTGCAAATGCCAATAATAAATACAGACTACAATATACTTGAACATTGAAGTTCTATACATTAAATATTGAACTAAAATTACTATTAGAAATTGGAATTCTAAAAAGAATTGTTGAATTGGCAAATGGAAAGATTTATATTATATCAAAAGTATGACAGTAGCACCACATGAATTGCAAACATAGAAACCCCAGTTCTTATTTTTATTTAGGGTAGACAGCATAACTAGCAATAATGTATGCAATAGCAGCTACAAACCCCCATAAACTGCCCATATTATGTTTGCAAATGATCTGAAAATGTCCTTCAATCAGCCAAAAATATATGTATATATCTGATTTGCTCAAAAAGAATTAAAAAAAACACTTTTTAAAAGTCCTCGAGACACCCAGGGGATTCCTGGGTGTCCCTAGGACACTTAGGGGACTCTTGGGCATCCCCAAGACATCCCAGGGACTCCTGGCCATCCCCGTGTTCTGGCAGAGGTTGACCCATCCCCTCGTCCCCGTACCAGAAACTCGGGGTTTTAGGGCTTTTTCCATTTAAAAATTTACAAAATCATTACGTTTTCCATTACTCATCAACAGTAATCAGGTTTCAAAAAGGAAATTTTGGCAGTTTTCTGTTCATTTACCATGTAAAATGCACTCCCCTGATATGTTGGTGAATCACATTCTATTCAATAAAGATTTCATTTGTCAGCAGGACTGATTGATTTGGTCCCAGCTTTTACTACTGGACTGTTCGGCAAGATTCAAAACAGCACAGAAATACATGTGGTGCACAAGTGTGGCCAATCAATAATTATTTTTCAATACTTGAAAATAATATCTTAAAACAGTTGAAAATTTTGGAAAAACAAATCATATTCTTTTGACTCATTCGTCATCAATGGTACTTGTGTTTTAAAGTGGAAAACTAAGCAGTTTTCTTTGCTTCCAATGTAAAAATGCATTTATTTGACATTTGTTATGTAAAGACCTTGTTTTTCATTTTCTATTAGGATTGATAGGTTTTGTCCTAGCTTTGACTAACATGCTGTTCAAGATTCAAAACAGCACAGATACAGTGCCTGGGAAATTTTAGATGCAATTTTGTGATTGAATATTCAAATCAATGAGCCTTACTACAAGCATACAAAAGAAGAAGTTGGGGTGGCCTCATTGTTCACCATAACATTAAGTTAGTATCAGTTGGCACCTCTGGGCACCCACTTTCACATATAATTTAGTGAACAAGCAACTGTTAAATTTCATTTACATAATGTAAAAGAATCAATTTAAGGCATGTCTTATTACGTTATTATCCATTAATGCCTTCTTTTGAAAAATAAGAACAAGAAACCCCCACAAGTAAAGCATTTAATTATCACAAGACAGTCATAAAAAGAAGAAAAAGAAAAAAAGAATAACCTCAATGATCAAGAGTTTTGGATCAATTTCCCGAGCCCGCAATGCCTGGTTTCTACCAATAGTAAGTTTCCCAAGCCAACTTCCAAGATTTTTGAGTAAAGATCGTTCTTCTGAACTAGATTTAATAAGCTCTGACTTTAAGAGAACCTGCCAATGTTATAAATCTCAGTTATTGGACACAACAAAGCTATGAGATACAAAGGTCCATATTCCATACCAAAGAACTAGAAGCCAAAAAAGGATAAAATCACAACCTTGCAATTTTCATAAGTAGCTTTAATGATTTCTTTGTGCAGTAATTTTGAATTAATCTTGTCCAAAAACTTTAAATACAAGTCATGAAAATTGGGTTCAATACTAGCCCTGCAAAATAATTTCTGATATGTTAGCAAAAGAGTGTAAATTAATTAAAAAAATACAAGTGGCCAGGTATTTCCAGAAAATTAGTTGATACAAGAATGTACTCACCTTTTCATCACCATATACTGAGCAAACCATGGATAGTACTGATCTTTCAAAATATCCAAAAATTCCTTTGATTTGGCTTCCAAGTTGGTTGTTGAAATATTATTAATCATAAAAGCTATCTTATCTTGAACTTCTGAGCCAGGTGCCTGTATTTGTCCATATATCATCAATGGTCCTCCCTCAACAGTGAATTGGTGATTATGCCACTAAGAGTTTTGACCCTCATACAAATAAAGCAAACAATAGAAGTGTAATGTTTCCAAATACAATTAATCTTTATACATACATACAAATGTATATATATGTACACATATACATAAAATACATACATATATCATATATGTATGTATATATGTGTGTATATGTATGTATGTGTGTGTGTGTGTGTCAGAGTTGATTGCAGTGTTACTTGATGACTTCCACCGGTTACTTACATTGTTTGAAGGATCCACAAGGATTCAGATTAAAACAATGGCAACATCTCATTTCTAAATAGCGTACCTCAATAGCTGCATCTCGTTTTTCAGCAGCAGCCACCAATGTTTCGATGTTAAGAGCATGTCCAAAGCTGTTTAAAGTTTGTCTGGTAACTGTCATGCACAAGCACAAGGAAAATCATCAATATATAAAAATATAAAGCAAAGTCAAAAAAGGATATATTATTTGACAAAAAATATTCATGTAATTGATAACTTAAATCATGTCTCGCCAGTCCTCTACCCAAAAGATTTGCAAAACCAAAAGAGGAAGTATGTGGTAACATGCTTCTTATCTCTGGTACTAACATTGCTTAGATGTGTTTATATATTTTGTGGGTTCCCTTTTCTTGTGATTTTAGTTTTTACTGATGCACGTGAAAAAAAGGTCATAGAAGAAATAAGTCATGACTACCAATGGAAGTCGGTTGTCACAGTTAACTTAAATAAAATACAGTTTAAAATATTTACCACAGAATTGTAAATCAAAATACAAAAATTATAACATGATTGTTTATCCTACATTGATAAAAAATGGGAGACAACATAGGTACTGGGGTGAAGTCCCCAGAAGAGTCAATGTGCTAAAATCTTCTTTGTTGGTACAAACGCACAAAAAAGAATGCAGTGTGATTGTTCCAGATTAGCTACAGTATACACTAAATATCTCACATCTAAATAAAAAATTAAAAACAATTTAAATAAAGTTGACTAGCTTTGTTAGTTAAAATAATAACACTGTCTGCATTTCCAAAAGGCATACCAATTTATAAAAAATACCTGGAACTGTTGAACCTCGAGAATTGCACAAAAACCCCTGACTGGATACCGTAGATGTTGTTGATCCACTACCAGCTTGCTGAGAAGGTGCTGATTGAGACGACTAAGCATGCACAAGATATAAATGCAAATTATATTTCTAGCATTCAACACAAGCATGATTTTTATTGCTTACAGAAATCAAGATAAACAAAAAAGATAATAGAATTCCCAGAAATCAAGATATATAAACAGAAGATAGAATAATTTGCTGGAAAAAATTAAACTAGTAAGTAAAAAGGGAAATCTTGTTTCTTGCTGATAAAAGGCTACAATAAAACACCTTCAGTCCTGGAACAGATTCAATTTGGCCATTAGCTGACATCGTCTGTCCAGTTGCCAGAAGTGAAGGCTGTCTAACATAGCTTGCCTGCTGTCTCTGTACCAATGCAGATTGTGATGTTGTCGGACCCACAATTGACTGCCATGTAGAATCAGAATTCTGGTAAACAAACAAAAAGGATGGCACTCAGCTCTCAACCACCAGTGAAAGAACGCAAATGCAAGTTATTTATGTGCCCCAACATATCCAGCCACATGCCTACCACTTACCTCAATTGTATCGGAAGATGGCAAAGAAATTGAACTCTGGTGTTGATCTGATGAGGGAGGATTCCCAACTGTTGGTTCTGTATGGCTAGATGAACTGCGTGCTAGAGCCCTTTCTATGAACTCAATCAACTCTACATGAGTGTCCCGCACATGCGATATCTGCAAGATATGATTGCAGTACTGTGGCCATTCTACTAGTCGATCATGAAATTGATCCAGAGCTGTGAAGCCAAATGAAAACATCTGCAGATAATTTATAGTCAATTCTCAAATTTCTACGCCAACCATAGGTACGATTTCAGTAAAGAAGCAAACTATAAAAACCAACCTTAGAGTCCAAAGGTTTACGCAGAGCATCAAGGACACAACGTAGTGCTATGCCAAGAGTGAGAGATGAGACAATCTGGTGCTTTATAATTGAGCCTATGAAATATGAACACGATCACATTATCATATACAAATTTAAATTTAACATGAATGTGCATGAGTAAATAAGCCACAGTATATGATCAGCAAGAAGAGATGAATACTAATACTTACCAAAAAGAATGCCTGTCAATTTCAACTCCCTCTCTGGATACCTTGTGAAAAAACGGTATTCATCAAATAGGCTCTGTATCATGCAAGCAAAGATTTCTTGCTCCCTGCAAAAAGCTCCATGCCAGACAACTTGTCAGTCCTTAAGCATGACAAAATGTTGAAATAGGTATTATTCAACTATATTAAAATTTCCGGCAGACACTGCCAGAAACATTCACATTAAAAAAGGTAAGGTCAAATTATGGGGAGCATATTGCAATTCAATTGGATAAATTCTCACGTTGAACAGAGACACGTCCTCATAACAAAATATGAAAAATAAAAAATGAAAACTGTTTAAACTACTTAGCACACAGTGAATAAACTGAACTTCCAATGTACTGGCTACTTGGATGTTACAGTTGTCAATAATGGTATAAGATATGTGATTAGTTGAGCACGCTGCTTTATTTCTTAAGCTTTGCGTTCCAAATTAATAAAGACAAAATCAAAAATCTTAAGATAGTTCGCATGCATTTTTGAATCAATGGCAATTTGAAAGGACACATTGAATACAATAGACTTCAAATCCATCCAATGACATCTTATTTAGCCACAACAGTCAAATGTACTAACTAATTGGTCTGCAAGTAGTATACCTTTTCTCAGAAGACTCCTTGAAGCATGCAAGCATTTGCACTAACTCATCAATAGTCAACTGCCCAACATATATCTTCTGAAAATAAGAGTTTGACTCTTCATCAATATCAGCAGCAAATACTTCAGATGGTGACTGCTCTGCAGCCCCAACACTTAATAATCGGGGGTTCACACGGACCATTGCAGAATGTAACCGTTTCATTTCTTCCACAAGATCTCGGGACTCCAACTGGCCAACATTAGACTGAAGAACCTGAAAAAAATCTGACAGTCCTATAGCAAAGCAAGATACATTTATTCATTCTAAGATATATCACAGAGAGAAAAATATCGCCAACCTTAAAGAAGCTTGCAGTGGTATCCAAAGAAAGATTGACTATAGGTCCAGAGCGTTGGGCTAAATTTCCCAGTGCATCATTTGATGCTTCAAATAAAGTTCTTTCTCTCAAAAACTTCAGACATGCCTGTAGTCAATGACAAGAAAAAAGTATGCACTAATGACCAAAACAATTGCAGGGTCTCATTATTTTCACTAGAAAGGTAAAGCACCCTTAAAAGACATACATGTAATCAATGTCAAGAAACAGTATGCATTAATGACCAAAACATTTGTTGGGTCGTCTTATTTTCACTAGAAAGGTAAAGCGCCGTTAAAAAATAATTTATCTTAAACAAATACAATCCGTGTCAAGCATACAACATTGTTCATTGGGACCAAATTGATAGGGATAGAGCAAAAAACATCATTCAAAAACCTTTACCTGAAATAAGGTATCCCTATGAGTGCTTAAATTGTCATTTAGCCATGTTTCCAAATTCAAATACTCCCTTCTGGATGCAAAAGCCGCAAGTTCAATTGCAAAAGAAAAGGGTGTCATGTCCAACACAAGAGACAACGCCTGAAAATTGCAAGTTATGTGTTTAATAATGATGACAATAACCTACATATTTAACAAAAGCAACTGTAAGATAATGAAACATAAATTACAGGGGCCCTCTCCAGTTGTTTCTCTGGAGTTTACTGGAGGGCAGGGAAAACATGGGGTTCCCCAGCTGTCCCCAGTACACAACCCCTGAGAAACAGCATGGCTAATGTTTGCAATATGGACTTTAACCCAATATTACCAGCAATTGTAGCACTTGGTACTCTTTCTTTATGGCACATTAGTGGGACATGATATGCATAAATAGTGTGTTAAAATGTGGACAAACAGTATAGCTTCATTCCTACATACATAACAATAGAAATATGCACGCATAATTGTGCTATAATGAATTCCCTGTCTTACCTTTATCTCTTGGCATGCATCTGCAATTTTTGAGATACTACTAGGATCTTTTGAATGGATGTCCATCATACTCCAGAGGACAATGTGAGGATTAATGTGCCAGAGTTGGTTAAGTACATTGCTGCTACTAAGATTTCCCCCAAGACATATGGAAAAAAGAGTAGAAAATATGTCACGCTGAAGCATGTTGAAGTTGGTCTGCACAAATGGTGTTGCGTTCTTCTTAGTCAACATAAATAAAGAGTGTCAAAAACATAGAATAGAAATGAAACAAAAGCAACACAAACAACTTACTTTGACTTGGGCAACAACGACGAGCAAAGTCTCTGGACAGTGATTGATAGGATACTCAAACATCGAGCCCACAACAGCCCCATGCCCCATCTCTGCCAAATGGCACAATACCTCTACCAGATCAACAGACAACCATGCCTGATTCATATTACCAAATGGAAGTTTATTTCCATGTGAACCTTCCAAGGGTGCCTGTCAAAGTGGGATTTTTTTAATTAATGAAAAATCAAAAAATAGCATAACAGCTATAATAGAAAAAACTGTGTCAAATGTGATGGGATCAAGTGTTAAATCCTTGAAGCTTTCATAGTGAAGAGCTGTGTTCAAATCCCAAAAAAAACATCTAATATGTTGAAAAGGAATAAAAGCTGAATGTTGAATCAGGTAAACCACTACATCCAATTCTGAGTATGGTGTACTCCAATGGGCAATGCTACATGCAAGTCATGGAGAATTTGATTGAAGTGATAACCCACAGTCTTGACATTGAAAGGTAAAGGACACTCCACCATGAGAATATCAATCAAAAATAGATGAACTTGTAAGCGAAGTCGTCACCTGTAGCCTTCTTGAATTTGCAAATGTCAGTATTTCAGGTGATGAAGATACAGCAAATCTCAAGAAGGATAGCTGGCCTTCATCATTCTTCCATACACTTCCACAAAATGTCTGAACAGGAAATGGATCCTGCAGGCAAAAAAAATCCAAAACCACTTATATTCAGTTCTCATCATTTATGGTTAGCAAACCTTTATGGTTAGCAAACCTTTCTTTTCCTACTCGGTGAACATTACAGAAATGCACAAAATATATAAGCATGCAAATAGGATAAGCGTGCAAATAGGATCTAGTGATATAGAACTCTGCCATGTTTACCTGGCAAATTTTTGCATATGTCAACATCAGCATTGAGAATGACTGCTGATCTGGTATATAAAACCCTTCATGATCTAAAGCCTCCATTACTTTAACCCAACTAATGTCTGGGGCCTGCACAGTAACAACCAGTATTCAACTTCGTCCAAAGCTCCTTTAAGCATGACACAAAATAAAATATATAACTTTGCAACAAGTTAAGTGAGTCATAGAGGACTCACCAATTCCTTAATAGAATCTAAAAGAACATCTATATTCCAGGAGGTTAACCATGAACAATCAGTTGTGGAACTACTAAAAAGTGAAGAATAAAAAGTTCCATGTGTGCCATGAGCATCAACAAGGCCTGTGTGAGTGCGAACAACAGTACTGATTATCTTGGAAACAGTCTGCTCTGTAAGTGGGCAAAACAATGACAAAACATCTTTGCAATGAGCAACATCAATTGTACAGCCATATCCAAGCTCCTCCATTATGCTTGCAACATCAGTAGCCTCTTCCAACTGTGTCAAAACAGTATCCGACACTTGCAAATTGCATGCACAAGATTGAAAACCCCTGCAGTAACCAAATAGTCCAGAATTAAAGTAGCGTGCAATTAAAGCTAGTGAAAAAAAGCCAAAAAGAGACCTTTTTCAAATCAAGGATCTAATCCTGCCTAACCTCAAGTTGAATAAATAAGGACCATTGGAAGAAGACTAGCTCCACAATAATAAAAGAAAAGAAAAGAAACAAATACCTTAAAGTGTTGACAGCATTTACATCATTTTTAAATAGTGGTTTCAGTATTAGTGACATCTGCACTTTGGGCTCTAACAATGACAAAGCCTGAAGAAAAGAAGGTGCATGCTTTGATAGCCCTTCACTCTGATGAAGAAATAACAAAATCCGCTCAATAAGATCTTCAGAGATTCCCGATGTAGGATTCTGGCACAGTTCCATAATTTTAGCCTTGCAAAAATTTTGGCCTGGAAAAAGGATCCTTTTCAAGAGTTACTCAATCCTTGTAAATAGAGGACAAAAAAATAGAGAGAGAAAGAATGAGCAAATGTTCACTACAAACAAATAACCATGCACACCTTCATGGCTTCTATTTAAGTTGTCTGAATCTGCTAGGGCAAATCCCAAACCGAGCTCCTCAGGTAATGATAAATGCAGTGCCTTTGACAAATCTCCAAGTATATCTTCAGTAATATGAGTATTTTGTACAGCTTGACAGAAAACTGTACTAAAGTTCGGTTGGTGCACCAAATGTCTCACCACAACAGAAAGGAGTTCCAACTTTAACTGCATGTTCTGCACATCTCCATCACGCAAATTTACCTGATCCAAGCAACTCTGTAGCAAAACAATGCTACAATCTAACCCATATCCTGCGAACTGTCAAGAATAACAAAAGCATCATCAATAACTCCTCTGCAATAAAAAGGACAATTACCAATCAAACTATCCAATTCTGAGGTGCTAAAAACATTAAAGACAGTTAAAAAAATGAAAAAAATAGATTTATTCAAAAATACATGAGAATCTGAATGTACAATGGCAGAAGAGAAAGGTGTCCTCATCCTTGGGCTCAGTCTCAAACTTCTCTGTATTCTAACCATGCTGTTTTTTCAGGCCTCCACCCACAATATCACGTGAAGATGGTCCCCAGTCTTTTAACTCTTGGCCAAAATGTGATTAGGCTAGAAGTACAAATATTATATTATTCTGGGGTTGGAAATTATCTATGCACAATGCTTCAACAGGTTTGATGCACTTGTTGGCTCCTCGAGAGTTTAGCAATCTTTTGGTGTGTTGATTTCAATAACAGCTGGCACTTATAACATGCTGAAGGATTAAGGTAGAGAACTAGTTTCTTCAAAAGTAATATCTAATTTTGGCATTTTTTATTATGTTAAAAACTAAAATCATAAAAGGTGCTTATGACCGCAGTATGGTTGTTTGAAGTTAATATTCAGCTAAGTTACAACTAGAAAACTCATTTAGACTTCTTCTGCATGTGGGATCCATCTCAGAGTTCAAAGAAGTTTGAATAGGTAGGTTGCAATGCTGGGCTACAGGAACCTCACTAAATTGTTTGGAACTTGTTTCTCAGAAATTATAATTTTGATAAGATCTTTGATTTTCCACTGTGGAAATCAGCATATTTCCCTATACAATGAACACAAATTCATTCTCCAAATGAGAAACCTTGAAAATGCAAGAATATCAGAATTCTGAAAATGCAAGTTCGCTCCAATAGATGATCAGCTTAGAATAAGATTTTTTTTTGTTTTCTTTTTCATTTTCTGTTTTTTTTTTTGGGGGGGGGGGGGGCACTTTTTTGACTTTGAGTATTAGTCAGATAATTTTGAGCCCCATGTGATGATACAGAAGTAGGATAAATGTTGAAGTCAGTATTACATGGAGCAAAGTCCCAAACAGGACACATGGATATGTAAAAAACAAAAGGCAATCTGCCAAAACCTCTATCAGAAACTAACCAAACTGGAGACCTTATTAAAATATAAATGTAATTATACACAAAAGCGTGAGACTATTAGACTGAACTAAAAGATGTAACAGCTGCCAGAAGAGCCAGACGGTCATTCATTTCTAACTTGAACCTCCTTCCTCTTGAAACAGAAGAACTTTCCAAAGGCACTGAGTCAGATCTCATTGAAGTTAATTAGCTACAGTACTAACCTGCACTCTGCTATTCGCATGCACTTGCCTTCTTCATCATAACTGGTGGGGGTTAATGATTGAGTTCACTAACATCCAGGATTGAGCACAATGCCTCTATCAAATCATGCAACAGAAGACTGATCAAGGTATATTTCGTCATTATCTGGATCCCCCGTGGTTAGCACTAATTGAAATTATGAGTGTGCTCAAATTGTCCTCGAATCAAGTTTAGAGTGCACATTGTCATATCCATCTCAATACAGCAATTAACTAATCTACAAGCACACTTAGCTATGTCCTATATAAACATTCCTGTTACCATGGTAGCAAACATTGCAAGATCATGGTTCAACTTGTTTCCAGTGCCAATTCTAATTGCTAGGCCACTTTCAGTCAAAACTGAACCTTAACCCCAAAAACCTGCAATCTTTAGAAGAACTTAAGAACAACTCACGAGTTATTCGATATTGCCAGGCCACTTTCAGTCAAAACTGAACCTTAACCCCAAAAACCTGCATTCTTTTGAAGAACTAAAGAACAACTCACGAGTTATTCACAAGAAAATTTTGAATCCTGAATTTTTTAATAACATGTCAGATAATCCTGAACTTGATAGCTTGCTGAGTTTGTCCCATTTTAAACACATGTGATTAAATTCCAATTACATTTTTTATGTGTTGTGTTAATGTGATTATATAAAATGCTACTTTGCTGAAACTATCTTCCAAAATGGTCCTCAGATTTTATTTACTTATACCTATCTTTAAGCTCAATTTACACATAGTTTGCTAAGTTTGTCCCATTTTAAACCTGTGTAATTGAATTCTATTTACACTTTCGATGTGTTGTGTCAATGTGATTATATAAAATGCTACTGTGTTGAAACTGATCTTCCAAAGAGGCTATTAGGCTCAATTGCTCCAACTTCTTCAAGGAGGACTAGGAGTGATGTTTCTCAGCGGAGACTGTTTGTATGGCTTATTTATTAGTAAATGTATTACCCAGATCTATCTCAACCATTTTATCATCCCTTTGAGTTCAATTCTGATTTTATGGCCTAGACAAGCCCTTGACATACAAAAGATTACTTCAATTTTGAAACTCTACAATATTCCATGGCATACAAGAAGATCGATTCACTCATCATATTTCAACAGATAGATGTTCCTCCAAACATTAGGCCAGGTCTGGACTGTAAATGGTTGAAAGGTTCTAACATTGAGATGATATTTCTGGATTCGATTGTGTTTATTTTTAGCATCAACGTTTCGGATCACACTCTGTGATCCATCATCAGGATAGAAAAAGTGCCAAGAAGAATAGTGTGATCCATCACACTATTCTTCTTGGCACTTTCTCTATCCTGATGATGGATCACAGAGTGTGATCCGAAACGTTGATGCTAAAAATAAACACAATCGAATCCAGAAATATCATCTCATTACTAATGGATTGTGGAAATCTCATGCTGTTAAGGTTCTAACATTGACAAATATGAAATATCTTGAAACCATTTTAAGAGTGAAACTTCTATCCTATCCCAAATGTATGTTCTCACTCTAGAACTCTGTCGTTTCTTTAGTTTCTTTTCAAAGGGTCCTCTCTGATACAAGTCCAAGCAAGACATGTATGAGGATCCAATGTGAGCCAGCATGGTTTAAAGCCAGAAGAATTCTCAAGATGTTGCAAGCATAAAGACACTAGGACAAAGATGATGATGGATGATGATCTTTTGCATCCTTTCTCACACAGACCATATTAATGGACCATACCCTAACAATCCTCCCAGATCTGGTGAATTAGAATCAAAATACTATCCTCAGAGTAACGTTTTCAATTGTGGCCAGAACCCAATCCTCGCCATCATCCAGATTGATAATCACGATTTTTCAATCCTCCTCAACAGATGAGTTGTATTTTAAAATGTTTTAAAACCTTCCAAACAAAATTGTTTTAAAGTTTAAACCATTATTAAAGCAAATCCTTTGATGAAATTCAATTATTTTACAGAACACCTACTAAATCCTTACTTGTCTTCTTCTTGAACATCAGAATTTTGCAACTTCATTATCTTTCACCTTGCCACTGTAAAGCCTTCAATGGAAGATTCAACCTATCTTTGTCAGTTAATTTGGTGTCAAAATTGTTAATTTTATATGATCAGAAATGAGACAAAGCAGAAATAACAGATACAACAATGGACACAACGAAATATCCTGAAAAAACCCTCCAACTTGAAGGAGAAAAAACCCAGCCACAAATATATCACTTATATTTAATGAAAGAGCATAATACAGATTTACAATATGGTCACATACTAGACCGAACTGTAGCGATGATAATAGCACCTCCCTAGATGTGAATCTACAGACAATAATAAATTATCCTTCATATTGATCTCCTTGAAGCAAATGATATAAATCTGTAGCATCCCTGCGAATTACCCCTGGAAGAATATATAAAATTGTCTTGACCCTTCATTGCCTTGACATTACAAAGTGAAGACCCTTTGTTGTCTTGACCCTTCATTGTCTTGACATTACAAAGTGAGTCGACTATAGGAGGAAAAGATAACTACTACCGGCTACCGCTATAATATCAACAAAAATCTTTCTCCAACATTTACAATGATATTATTTGTCGCCATCCTCCCTCAATCAAAACTCTCTCACGGTCACAATTTTCACTAGGGTCATGAATGGTTACCAAGACCTTGTTGCCCCCTTTTACAGAAAAAATGTCGATTTTGATGTACTCCAAATTAATATATCTAGGTCACTCCTGAAACAAGTTAAAAACAAATGAGTAATTATTGCAGAACATTAACCATCCCCTTAACAAACATTGAAAGTTTTCCAACTTTTCTCACCAAAGACAACCCTGTCTCCTCTTCTTGAACATTACAGTTTTCAAACCTCAGTCCCAAAAGGTGATTCTTCACTATCTATCAGATTAATGTTTTTCCTTGCAAACATAAGGCCTTCAATGAAAGATTCAAATCTTGCATAGCCATCATTTATGATAGGGGCAAGGAATGATCCATGAGTCACCCTCAAAGTAAGCCCTGGATGCATATGTAACATTGTGGGATAATGTTTACTCTTGCGAAAAAGGGCTTCTCAAATTCAACTCATGCCATGCACTTTTTGTATTAAATATCTGTAATATACTTTGTTTAGATACAAAATACAAAAAAAAATTAAAACTAAGCTCAGAAACTGTAAAGAATAAAAGAAAAGGTTCCTACCAATAAATTAAAAAGAAAGAAAGACTCTAAAAGAGGTGTAGCAACATCTTTCACAATGGAATGTTGGCAGCAGTTGTTAGTAAAGCTGGATTGGCTGAGTGCTCTTCCTAATGACTCAAATTCAACTCATGCCATGCAATTTTTGTATTAAATATTTGTAATATACTTTGTTTACATACAAAATACAAAAAAAAAATTTAAACTAAGCTCAGAAACTGTAAAGAATCAAAGAAAAGGTTCCTACCAATAAATTAAAAAGAAAGAAAGACTCTAAAAGAGGTGTAGCAACATCCTTCACACAGGAATGTTGGCAGCAGTTGTTCCTAAAGCTGGATTGGCTGAGTGCTCTTCCTAATGACATTTTAAGCCTATTTCAAAGTTGGCAAATAGCTCACAAATCTGCCATGTTTTTGTGCCTGTGGGTAGTTAGTCCATCCATGCTTATTTGGGAAGTCTGGAAAAAAAGGAAAAGAAGGGTATTTCAAAAGAATCAAAACAAAGAAATGAGCATTGCCTCTCTGCTCAATAAACTGGAAGCTGCAATAGTAGAAGTAGCTAACTGCAGGATAAATGTGTTGGGCCCCAAAAATGCAAACTTTACAATTTGGGATGCAAGAATGATAAAATCCTGGTATGGTCTTCGTATCCCTCCCTTTTGGGGAACTGGGGGTCAGATGGCAAAAGATCAAAGAGCAACCGCAGTTTGGCAACCACCAGGCTTTGGTGGAGAAAATTGAACTTTAATAGGGCCTTCTAGAGGCAACCCTGGGGCTTCAGGTGCTGGATGCATTGTGAAAGATTGGAAAGGAAATGTGATGGGAAGTATCTCACTTCCAATTGGAACAAATAACGTTGTGGAGTTTCAAGCTCTAATTCATGGTCCGAGACTTTGCAGAGAACTCAAACTAGACAATGTAGAGATAGAAGGGGATTCCTCTATGGTGGTAAATGCTGTCAGAACAGGCATGGTAATCAACTGGAGGTCGCAATCTCTTCTGGACATTGTCCTAAGTGACCTACAATGGTTCAAGAACTTCACAATTAATCTATTTATCGGGAGATCAACAGAGAGGCAGATCTGTTGGCCAATTCTGGAGCCAATGTAGTATACAATAAGATGCTCGGCAGGAACCCCATTTGCAATCTCAACACGTGCTGAGGGATAAATTCAATGCCCTTGCTGAAAGTTATGCAGATGGATTCACAGGAATTGAAAATCAGATGTTCTTGAGGGAGTCGATCACATTTGGCTGTGGTGCGGGCGTGTGTGATGCGCCTGTATCTGGTATCCCTTCAATACTGCTAATGGAATGTCTTAATAAATGCAGAGGTTTGTGGATGGATGAAGACTCGAGATTTGTTCCTGTTAGCTAGCAGAAAACTATGTCAAATGTTCAGGTGCTGGTTTAATCGATTTAAGTGTCATTTGTATTTTGCCCTGCGTGGTAAATTTGTGACTGTTGCAGTCTTGATTGTGGCACTGTGTGATGGGAGATTTCCTGCACAGCGCCTTTAATGTACAGATTTCTTTGAACTAATATATCTTTAAAGCTTACGCATTTAAAAAAAACATCTTTCATTATAACAGAATTGATTGCTAAAAGTCCAATCCACAACATATATAAACTAAAAAACACTACAGTCTTTGGAAGCCATATTTGTTATAAATTCGCATGCCCCAAAATTGGTGGTTTGGGATAGAGCTAGTAGTTGATCTTAACAATAACTGGCCTCTTCCAGTTTTTTCTTCTGTGATCAATTTGGCAATGTGGAGCTTTATGTGTTACTGATTAGAGGTAGCTACTTCAATGTCTGGCCATCTTTCAGTGGGAATATAAAAAACTTTTTTGCTAGCCATTTCAATTTTATTTTGTTGAAAGACAGTATTATTGCCTCAGATTTCTGTAATTGTTATAACAAAGTGACGAGCCATTCTAATTTTAACGATAATTTGTCAATCAAAAAAGAGAAAATTTGTAAGCAATGGAGACAATGATGAATGAAGCATATCAAAGATTAAGAATGAGTGGAAATGGTTTTTTTGTCCATTAGCATCAATTGTTAAATTAGCAGAAAAAAACTCATTTGGTTGCAGATATTTACACTAATGTTTGTGCAAAACCAGATGTTTTTTATATCAAACACGACATTTGAAATGACACACAAAGTCAACAGATCAGATCTCAGTTTGCTGGTGATTTAGGGGAATTTCAGTTGATACGACCAACACCTTCCATATACTTCAAAATCATACGATGAAGTGCATTCGTAAGAGTATTGGACTGATTGTAAGAGATTAATATTACAGCTTCTCGAAAATAAAACTGTGCATATTTGTACATATTTTGACTATGGACCATGAATATGAACCAAAACATTGATTGAAATTAATTTTACAGTTTTTCCAGATGCTTTGATTTCTATCTCATGGACTGGGAAAACCTTATGTGCCTGTAAGAAATTCAATTTCCTGCTTTAAGAAAGGTGGTCAGGAAGGTAAGTTCACAGGCCAATCATAGAGATACCAGAAAACACACAATTTCAGTTTTTATACGCATGCCAAGTAAATATCATATGTTGACGGGCATCCATAGAAGCACTGGACTGCTTATAAAATATTATAACTAACGCTTCTAAGAGAATGTCTGCATACATTTTTTTAATCCCGGATCCCAGAGTGTGATCCAAAATGTTTATTATAATAGTATATATTGTATTTTCCACCAGCTTCAATTTCAAACTCATGGACTGTGAACACCTCATGTACATGCGGTTAAAAAAAAACAA
Organism: Chamaecyparis obtusa; assembly: GCA_027943335.1. Taxonomy (NCBI): domain Eukaryota; kingdom Viridiplantae; phylum Streptophyta; class Pinopsida; order Cupressales; family Cupressaceae; genus Chamaecyparis; species Chamaecyparis obtusa. Next base: position 373,943 of record BSBK01005455.1, on the reverse strand, counting down.
AATCCTGCCATAAACGAAGCAAGTGGGCGAGAAGGCAAGCCTAAGGGCAAGAAAAGGGAAAAACAAAATCAATATGAATTGAGAAGAGTTTTTCGGGGGAAAATAATTATATTTTGGTATTCGCAGCGGCGATCCATCATCAGCATAACAACAGGAGAGCATAAATGTAATTACACTCAGAATAAAGAAACGGAATAGAAACATACGTGAGTCAGTTGGTGGGAGACGGAGCGATAATTAGCCTCGTTTACATTGCGAAGCAAGAATCCAATTTGGCTGGCAAGGGTTGAGACCATGTTGATATTGAAGTTGCAATTCGTAATTGTCTGCACCAGTGGCAGAGGCAGTGCCATGGCTCCTCCTTTCTTGCAGATCGGTATTCTTGAAACCCTAACAAGCGCCTAAGCCTCTTAGGACTCCCCTTCTTCTTTAGCCCCGCTTCCTTCACCTTGAGAATACAAATATAATTACACTCAGCTCTTTGCGTTAATCGTCAGTAGCTAAAGACTTATTCACTTCAGCCGCTTAATGTAGGAAAGAGAATTTGCCAAACAGACGCCCCGCAAGGATACCCAAAGTATATTTATACAAGTAAGAGCAAGTTGGATTGTAAAATGAAATGAACAATATAGAATAACTTTAATATCTTCAAGGACACAAATATTTATGCGACAATGGGCTAGGTCAAGTAAGTCTTTTTTGTGCTGCATTTTTCGCTCATTTTAGTCATAATGAATTCTTCGATTTTCTCATCTTTCGCTAAAATCAGAATTAAAGATGGTATGTTCGAGTGCTTTGGTAATGACATTAGTGTGAAGCAAGGGTGTCCATTATCCCTCACTTTGTTTAGTTTATATATTGATAAACTCGAAGTCTGGTTAGATAGAATTGATGGTGAGGGAGCCCATTTGGCGAGGTATGTGGTGAAGCATCTTTTATATGCCGACGATCTTATCTTAATTTTAAAAACAGTCCATCTTAATTTCAAAAATAGCCCAGGGACTAAGAGATTAGTTGGTGGCTTTGGAAGGCTTCTGTCAGGAAGTGGGAATGCAAGTGAACATTACCAACACAAAAATCATGATTTTTTCTTTGAAAAGAAAAGAGAATCATACTGTTTTTCTCTTCGAAGGCAGTCCGTTAGAAATGGTGAAAGAATACAAGTATTTGGGGATTGACTTTCATTATAGGCTAAGTTGGGAAACTAGTAGAGCTAAAAGGATACAAGGAGGTTGGAAAGCTTTCTATCTGCTCCAAAATAGGTGCAGAAAAGCCAAACTGTGAGATTGGAAAACTAAGAAAATTCTTTTCGGTTTGCTGGTCACACCGATTATTCTTTACGGCAACGAGGTTTGGGGGGGCAGCATGACAAGGTGCGGGTGGAGATAGTTAGAGAGGATTCAAAAGCATTTAATCACTAGCAATATCAAGGTCAAAGCCTCAATACCTTATGAAATTCTTTTAGCGGAAGCTGGCATTTTCCCATTGGAGGCTGCAGCGATTACTCGGTTAATAAGTTATTCAAAGAAACTTGAAAACATGGATAACGAACGATGGCCCAAAATTACAATGAAAGAGGGTTTGGTTCGCAGGAAGAAGACTTGGATGAAACAAAATATAAAGTGGCTGAGTAAGTGGAACATCAAGCTACAAGATTGCTCGAACACAAATATGGAAATAAAGAAGTTTTTCATGGATAAATTTCAGGCTGCCATGTGGTCTAATAATATGGGGAGGAAAAAGGCACATTATATAGAAGTGTTCAACCCTTCCTACAAGCATAGGGATAAAGCTTATCTAGGGGCAGCTATTAAAGGTAAACCTAGAGTGTTGTTGGCTCAGTTGAGGACGGGCTCTTACCATCTGAGATGCGAGACTGGTAGATGGAAAAGGCCCAAAAAGGAGTGGGAAGAGAGGATTTGTAGGTTCTGCGAAAATGGTGCGATTGAAATGAAATGACACTTTCTCTTCGAATGCACGACTTATGATGACATTTAGATTTCGTACAAGGACATCGTGAAAGATGGCAGCATGTGCAATTTATTTGAGGAGGATAAGATCAAGCAGACAGCTAGTTTGATCGTCAAGATTCACAGCAGAAGAGCGAATATGGAAAAGACTATGGAGTTAGTTTAGGGTTGTGCTCTCTTGTGGTCCCTTAAACTGATGGTCTTGTGGACGTCATTAAAATTATTCATTCATATCTAAATTAGGTAGAGTAGCATCAACCATAATAAACTAATATTGGTTGTTACATGTAATGTGATTAAAACAAAGTGTTTTTTAAAGTCTATTATTTTAGAAGATCAAAGATACAAATTCTCTTTTCGAAGTTTATTTTGATTTTCTCTATCTTACAATTTCTTTCATATATATATATATATATATATATATATATATATATATATATATATATATATATATATATATATATATATATTTAAAAGTATACTTTAGTTTGTAAATGTTTGTAATGACTTACAAGTGTATTTACACTAGCAATTGTACTTTAACATGCAATGGTATGTTGACGAGATTGTAAAGGTGAATTTTTTGGTCTTTGGACAAATAGTATTTTGTTCAACATAGCTATTCATGTTATTGATGTAAAACATCTAATTGAAATTCAATTACTTTGAGTTTAGGTGTGTTAAGTAGAACGAGCTTCACAATATAAAACTACATAATTTTTTGTTCATAAATATATAGGCAAAATCCTTTATGTTTGGCATCTAAATATTGCAAGCATATGAGTCTTTTCTCGTGGCTTTATGTGAACCAATTAATAACTTATACATTGACAAGAACATTTACATATGTAGATGTTAAGTATGAAAGGAAATTTGAAGCTATAATAAAATTTCCGCGTAACTCTAAGACAAAAGAAAAAATGCAAAAGTATTGAAAATTTACAGTGCAAAATAATAAATTATACCATCAAGATAACACAAGATGCACCCCAAAAAAACTCCCACGAGGTAAAATCCCTACCTTTAAAAGTACTCACATACTCATTGTATTATTTTATAGATAATATTCTAGTACACTTGTAGATTCTCCATGCAAGGCTTCTAAAAAATCAAGATCCCTATTTGTAGTACTTGTGCATGAGAAAATGAGTATTATACAACCATGCATCTCAACCAATGCTTCCTCCCCTCACATGTACAATTTACAATAAATGCTCAATCAACCTTAGCTAACAAGTCATATGTTATATAAACCAACCCCAACAACTGTGTGTGCTTACTTTTATTATAAAATAATAATAAATAAATAAAATTTCACAAAACCACCAAGAAATATTACATAAATCATGTGCATTTAAACCATGAGCTTACAAAATCAAGTCCCCATCATTTGATTGTGCTTAATTTGGTGATTGTTGCTCAAGTTCCTGGTTCATGTTTGATTGTGCTCAATTTTGAGACCATTTTTGGAAGCTCGAGGCAATCCCCTACTCACAACCTTTTTTTGGCCTAAAATGTTGGGACTACAGTGCTTAGTGCCCCTATCCAAGCATTTTGGCCCCAAATTCAAAATTTTAACGATTGACTTTGCAAGTAGTGAGAAAGTGTTCCACAATATCGATCTTAACCCCAACACCCTTGTCTAGGAATTTTGGCCTCGATTTTGAAATTATAATGGCCGATTTTGCATCACTTTCTTTTTATAAAGCGAGTCATACATTCATTGTAATTGTGTCCCAATTCATTGTTATGCAATCAATATAGAAGTCTAGGGTTGTTATCAAGCATATTATCTTTGCCTGATCTCTTTTGTGTGATAGTTGTTTTTCTTGCAAATGATTCTTGGCTCCTATAGTTGTTTCATCAACTCCTACATGGTATCAGATTACCAAATCTAACAAGTTCCTATTTGCATGCTCGAGGGATCCAATTTTAGGTGAATTTTGTGTGCACGATGGACTCAAAAGAAGGTTTCTATTGTGTCTGCCTCATCAAAAGACCCTAAGATTGACTATCATTTCATCAATATTTGTGCAATTAAAAAATTGGGTCAAATTAGTTGAGGGCACAAAAAATGAGGCAAAATCTAGGGGTAGCTCAAAAATCTAGGCAATTTGGAGTGCAACAAAGATCACCATAGAACTCTAGAAGGCCCCAAAAAACCTAAATTATATGCTAATTCATCAAGTTTGGAGATTGACTGAATTTGAGGTATTAGTTTTTGTTGGCACAAAGATATGTACATGTTTGTACAGATTCGTATAGACATACAAACTTGTGCTTAGAGACATCAAAATTTTCAAGTCTACAATAAAAAATTCTCCACCAATGCCCTTAAATTTTTCATTAAAAAAATCATTAAAGTTTGTATGGAGGTATTTTTTTAAGGTTTGAAAAACTTTTTTAAAAAGGGCAACAAAGCAAGGGAGCAAATTTTTTTTTTTGGAGCATAGTACCACAACTTCCACCTACTACATACTTGGAAAACACAACTGACGTCACTACTATATTTAGAGGTTTCCCTCTAGATTTAGTGATTTTCTAATTTTAGCCCTTCAAACCCTCAAATACCTAGTTGTGGTTTTTTGCCAATAACTTTGTCATACAAACTAAAAATTGTGCAAACAAAATGTACATAAAGAAATGATGGTTAGAAGGGTGTAAGGAAATGTCCACCTTTTCGTAATGTATAAATTAGAAGGAAGATGTCCCACTAGGCTCAAAGTTACCTTCAAGCGCTAAGTGGGACAATGAGTTTCCACTTCATTGATTATGATAAAAAATGAAATGGATAAATGAACTAATGATGCAAGATAAAAGATTAAATAGGAAAACATGGCCAATTTTTAGAAAAGACCAACTGACTCAAAATAGACAAGATGTTGCATTGACCTAATACAAGAACCTGGAAATTGTACTAACTTGAGATCTAAATTTGGAGGTGATCTTCTAGGTACAAGCATTTTATTCCTGGGAAAAAGAAGCATATGGCATTCTATACCCAAGGATTTTGCCCAAAACTTTGACAGTCAGTCCTGGAGATCTCGAGCTTTCTTGATCAAGTCTTGATAGTTGCACCACCTATTTTTGCACATAGAAAATTAGGGAAAAGGTTGTGGAAAGGTGTTTTCCTTCACAATATAAAAATAGTCAATTAGCATAAAAAATAGCACCAGAATCTAGTGCATTCGAGTTCACAAATTAGACACTTCTACCAACACCAAACTGGGTGTCAAACTACATCTCCACTTCAACAATTTTTTAACAAGCAATAGTTGGACTTTGTCATGCCAGTAAAGTCACATAAACAATAGCACCTAGAATATCATGCCGGTAGTAGTGCCTCCTTAAGCACCTGGAATAGCACCAAAAATAGCACCTAAATTGACTTCAAGTTTTGCTTCCATGTCTACTCCCTTTTTTGCTTCTAGTTTTGCTCTCAATTATGTTTATTGTTTTGCTTCTAGTATTGCGTTGAAAATAACTTCTTTTTTGGCTTCCTAATTGATGTTTAAGTTTTGCTACATTATGGAGACATTTGTTGCTTCCATTTGTTGCTTCTATTATGATGTCCTTTTTTGCTTCCATTTTTGCTTTTGATTTTGCTTCTTATGTTGAAATCAATTTTTCTTCCAAGTTTGCTTCTAGTTTTGATTCTGGTTTCACTTCCAATTTTACTTCCAATATTGCTTCCAATATTGCTTCTAGTTTTTTTTTCCAAATTTGCTTCTAATTTTGCTTATGATTTGCTTCCCATTTTTCTTCTGATTTTGCTTTAGTATAACACCGCTTGTTGCATCTAGATTTGCTTCTATTTTTGCATCTATTTTTGCTTCTAAAATTGCTTCCATTATTACTTCTTTATTTGTTACCTGAATTGCTTATGTTTTTGCTTCTTAGACAACGTCAAGTTATGCTTCCAAGGCTACTTCTATTTTGATTCTAGTTTTTTCCATTGTTGCTTCCCTTTATGCTTTTAAAAAATCTTCTTGTTTTGCTTTCATTTATTAATTTAATGTCTTATTTTAATTTAATTAGTTAAATATATCATGTCTCTTAAATAATTTATATGATTATAGTGTAAATCTTATTTCATTTAAAATATTTTATAAGATAACATTTATAATGAATTTTTAGGGAAATGAACATCCATACAAATTAACACCATTATACTTATTAAAACTCCATCAAAATTAAATCTATAATAATATCTGGTATATATAAAATAACAAGATAATTATTATAACATGATCATCATCTATAATTAAAACAAGTGAGTCAAATATCTATAATTTAATTGAATTTGACAACATCCATCTTGAGCAGTAAATTAAAATCATCATACATAATAAATATCCATCCAAAAATCATCAACAACTTTCAATATATATAAATTGACAAGTCAATACTGATAAGATCATCATCGTATATAACTAAAACAAGTGAAAGTCAAATATGTCAATAGATCAATAACATGTCAAAATGATACATGTCCAACAGTCAACATAAATCAAATGATATAAGTAAAAATGATAAATTATGTAACTCAAATTGATACAAGTCAAGATGATACATGCCCAAATGATATAAGTCAAAATGATACAACTCAATAATATGGTACTATAGGTTGTGAAAATGATACATCTAATAGAAACCATGAAAAGAGGCATCATAATGATATATCAACAACAATCCATGATGCAGTCTATATGCTCATGAATGTCATTGGCCACTACCAACAACTGCCACATCATCATTGATGTGGTCCCACAACCACGCTCCCCTTTCTAGCCTTTTTTTGGCCTCAGGGGCCCCCCTTCTGCTTTTTGCTCATTTCACTTTTTGTCCTTGATTTTTTGTCCTTGGTTGTCTATTGTCAATTCTCAGCCTTGTTGCCCTTTCATGTTTTCAGATGTCCGAAAGGGCGAAAAGGCCGGAGGAGCGAAAGATGAGCGCCATTCAGTTTTTTGGCCTTCTCGGCACCGACACCCTTTTCAAACTTGTTGGAGGTCTGAAGTTTCTAAGGTCTGACCCTGTGCGGGAGTCGACCTTTCGGAGTCAAACGATGGAGGAAGAAGTTTTCTCTATATGCTAGACCCATTCCAGAAACTGAGAAGTTGGAAATCTTCATCAAATGCAAAATCATACATCCTTTGATAAGATGGTAGAAAATGCAATCAAAATTGAGAAAGTACTTGTCCAAAAAGGTGACATATCACTTCAAAAGGACAAGTATGAATCTGGATCTAGTTCTAAAGATAAAGGCAAAAACTGGAACAAGAATAAGGGTGTTGTCACAGACGGCGTTGTTGATAATATATGTGCCCCATCTAAGGCACCTACTTTCAATCTCACTGTTGGTACCTAAGCCATTAAAGCTTTTGAAGCTAAAACATCTAAATCTAACAAGAAGCCATCTGCTTACAAGCCTTGGGCTACAGATCCTAATTGCAAATTCACTCCTCTTGGAGAGTCCTTGGAATCTACTATGAAAACTCTGTTGACTAACAATATCATTTTCTTGCCTGAGATAAAAGTCTTTGATCTTGAACCTAAATCAAAATGGTGGAGAGAGAATGATTTATGTGACTTCCATCGCAATAAGGGTTATAAAACTAATAACTGTGTTCGCTTGAAACACATCATACAAGACAAAATTGATAATGGAGAAATCATGATTGATAATCATAAGAGCAATAATGATCATACGACATTCACAGAACCATTTATGAAAAATGGTAAAGAATATTATTCTTCTTAGCCTAATATGGGTGTTAAAGTCAATTATGCCTGCTCTGGAAACAATGCCATCATCAATATGGTTGAACCATGTCTATCTGAGCATTGCAATGTCATCACAATTGTAAGAAGAGATAGAGAAAATCAATCAACAAATGTAGTTACTCGATCACAAGCTTAGGCACATCTGCAAGGAAAAATCCCAGATTCATCCAATGTCCCTAAGATGCCTTTTAATCTTTCATCTGCTTCTAAACATAAGGCTACATCTAAATCTTCAAATCCTAAAGACACGAGGCCTACTTCCTACAATATTGTCCAACAACTCCAACATACAAATGCTAAAATCTCCATGTTTGAGTTGCTTCGGATATCTCCAGCTCATAGAACCATTCTAGACAAAGCTCTGCTCGGATCCAATGTTCCTGACAACCTTGATTTAGATAGATTCTAGGCTATGGTGGGTCATCTAACGTGTCCATAGTATATCTCCTTTTTAGAAGAAGATGATAATTCCTTGAGTCATCTGCATAACCAACCCTTACATATTCAAGTCTTAATCCAAAACCATTGAGTCAAATATGTGTTGATAGATGGAGGCGTTGGTCTCAACATTTGTTCTTACAACTTGATTACACAATTGGGATTATCTGAAGCTGCCATTGATCCTAAAAAGAAAATAACTATCAAGGCATATGATGAAGAAGAAAGATCTTCCAAAGGAACAATTGTCTTACCTATCAGAATAGGTCCAGTCATCAGAGATACTATATGTCAAGTTCTTGATCTACCTTTGGCTTACAACATCCTTCTACGGAGACCCTGGATACATGAAATGAAAGATATTCCTTCTACGTACCATTAGTGTTTGAAATTTCCTTATGAAGGAGTAGAGGTGACGATTCCAGCTGATCTATATACAACTTGCAATGCATTGAAAGAAAGTGCTAATAAACTTGTGCCTAATAATAGAGAATCTTCCACTAAGCAGTTAGATGTTGCTTCAACATCCAAGATGGAAGACATTGCTAAAGAGGTTAAAATCAAAGAAAATGGTATGGGAGAATATACTATAGAGCCAGTCTTATCTTTGACATCTCTCCCTATCTCGCCTAAGTCCTATGGGCAAACTCTAAAACACTCTAAATTAGAGTCTAAAGAACCTCTTGAGGTATATAAAGGAAATTTTGTTGCAGAACAAGTGCCCAAATAAGAGTTTGAAGAGGATGAAGCTGTGCATGTGAATCTAAAACACCAAAGATCCCTTCTAAGTCATATGGCCCAGGGGACAAATTGATCACAAAAATGGGATATACAGGAAAAGGACCTCTAGGATTACAAGGTAAAGGTCTTCTCTCACCTCTTGACCACCATGGTCAAACCAACAAGAATACAACAAGCCTAGGATATAAGAAGAAGCCTTTCTATCTTAGCAAGAACTCCCCACATGTCTTAGAACAGATTGAGCCATCCACAACAAATCAATTAAAGGGGGAAATAATAAAACAATTTGACAGTTTTGACTTAGACACCACTGAAGAGCTCATTCCTTATGAGCGTTTGCCTAAACAAATTAAAGACCTCCTTGAAGCTGAAGATGATCCAGTAAAAGAATCAATGTAGTAGAAACACAATAACCTATTATGGAATAAGAGATAGTTGCACCACAAGAACCAGCTAATCTCGAAGATAATCAAACAGACAAAGAGGAAGGTGGTAGTTATTCTGAGACAGATTCCCATGAGTATGAATTCAAATTAGAATCTAAAGGTGACCCTTCTTGGGGTATTCATCCCGACTTTACTCATGTTCTTAAATTTCCTTGAGGTATAGATGAAGAATCTAATGACTATGAATGGGGAGCCATTCCAGAGGAAGATGAGCTTATCACAGAAAAATATGTTGATGTTATTCACCAATATGCACCTAAACCCAACGTAAGTCTAGAGTGAAATGATGAACTTAACGAGTTTGATCCACCAATGGCTGAAGTGGACTCCCACAATGACATTGAGCTTATTCATGAATTGAACGTCTTAAGTTGTAATATCACCTTTGAACTCAAACATCGGGTTAGGACCAATGATGACAGATCCATATCCATAAACACTCTCTCCCAATCTTTCACCACTTTGACTATCCAACATCCTGAACTTCTTGACCAAACCTCTACAAATTTGAGCCAAGGTATCTATACCTTTCCAAATGACTATGCCCTTGCTTGCTACCTAAATGCAGTTGAGCCTATGAGGACTTCCATTAGTGAACTGAGTGTTAGCATGATGGAGTTGGACATCAAGTATCTTAGTCAAAAGAATAAGAATAAAAATAAAAATAAAAGGAGTTTTGAGGGTGAAAACCACTTTGTGGCAGTCTCAGAACCTACAAAAGTAAAAATAAAAGATGTATCCAAAGGTGAAAACCTCTTTGAGGCACCTAAGGATGAGATATTTGATGTCCTTCCAAGTCATTTATAGGATAGATCTCTATTTCTAATTGAGCCCACTCAATCTATCAACTTGGGAACAACAGAAGAACCACAGTTGATTCATGTAGCACAATCCTTATCAGAAGAAGAAAAGAATTTTTTTTATAACATTCCTAATAGAAAAGAAAATCAAATTTGCATGGAAATATTCAAATATGCCAAGGTTGGATCCTGATCTTATAATGCACCATTTATCTATAGCTCCAGACGTCAAACCTGTTAAACAAAAATTGAGAAAGATGCATCCTCGTGTTGCACTCTTGGTAAAAGTTGAATTAGAGAAACTACTAAAAGCCAGATTTATCCAAGTTATTGATTATGCTGAATGGATCTCAAATATTGTACCTGTATCAAAACTAGACAAATCTATAAGAGTGTGCACAAATTTTAGAGATGTAAACAAAGCATGCCCTAAGGATTATTTTCCATTACCTAATATTGATATGATAGTGGACATGACTGCGGGCTTTGAGATGTATTCATTAATGGATGTTTTTTTTGGATATAATCAAATAAAAATTGCTCTAGAAGATCAAGAGAAAACTACTTTCACATGTGTGTGGGGTACCTTCTATTGGAATGTCATGCCATTTGGGCTTAAGAATGCAGGTGCTACATATCAGAGAGCTATGACGTCTATTTTTTATGACATGATGCATCGAACTATGGAGGATTATGTTGATTATACCTTAGTAAAATCTATGATAAGGGCTGAACATCTAAAGGATTTGAGCAAAATACTAGACTGTATGGAGAAGTTTAGTCTTAGATTAAACCCTAAGAAGTGTGCTTTTGGCATCACTTTTGGAAAGCTCCTAGGGTACATCGTCTCAAAGAAAAGTATTAAAGTACATCTAGCTAAAGTCAAAGCTATCATGGAGATGCAACCTCCCAAGAATATCAGTCAAATGAGAACATTACAAGGGAGAGTACAATCTATTAGACGCTTCATATCTTAGCTAGCAGATATATCACAACCTTTCACAAAGACATTACATAAAGGTGTGACCTTTACATGGAACAAGGAATGTGAAAAGAACTTTAACCATATCAAGAAATATCTATCAAATCCTCTTATTTTGATGCCTCATATACAAGGGAATCCATTGATCTTATATGTCTCTGCAACAGATACATCGCTGGGGGCATTACTAGCACAACATGATGAGAACAAGAAGGAAAGAGCTATATACTATATCAGTAGAACATTGGTTGCATATGAGAAGAACTATTCAATGATCGAGAAAGCTTGTCTAGCTATGATCTTTGCATCACAAAAAATGAGACATTATATGTTAGCTCATACCACACATTTGGTAGCTAAGATTGATCCACTAAAGTACCTACTACACAAAGCTGCCCTCATAGGTAGACTAGCTAAATGGGTGATGTTATTAAGTGAATTTGACATTGAATATGTTGAAAGAAAAGCTATTAAGGGCCAAGTTATTTCTGATCAATTATGCACCTTTGTTTGATGATACACCAATGCAAATGGAATTCCCAAATTCCTCTATCATGAATCTTTCTTCTAGATCATGGAAATTATTCTTTGACGGCTCCTATACACAAAATGGATCTGGAGTAGGCATATTGTTCATCACTCCTCAAGGATATTCAATCCCTAAAGCATTTAGACTCAAGTTTCCTTGCACAAACAATATTACTGAATATGAAGCCCTTCTTAATGGTATGAAGATAGCGATTGAGTGGAGAGTAACAAAACTACACATTCATGGAGACTCACAACTTGTAATACACCAAGTCAATGATGTGTATCAAATGAAAGATGGAAAGTCGATCCCATATAAGATAATGGTAGATGATCTAAAGAAACATTTCATATCTATCACCTTTGAGCAAATACCTAGAACATAGAACAAGGCTACCGATGCAATGGCAACCCTATCTACTTTATTATAGCAGCCCGAACATGAGCTACACTATGAGTTCTTGGTGGAAGCACTATCTTATCCTACATATGGTTCTCCTAATACTCACATGATTTGCACTATTGTAGGTCATGGTTCATCCAGATATAAAAACCTTTTCTCCTATCTCCAAGATCAAATCATTCCTGATACCTTTAACCACCATGAGAAATGATACCTTATCTGTAATGCATCCCGGTATGTCATCATTGATCATGATCTGTACAAACGAGGTCTAGATGGTACACTACTTAGATGTTTAGAACGGGAAGAGTCTCAACGTGCATTAGAGGAAGTCCATGAGGGTATTTGTGGGTCACACTCAAATGGTTTAACACTATCTCAAAAACTCATCAGGGCTAGGTACTATTGGCCTGAAATGGAAAAAGAAGCTATCAAGTTTGCTAAGAACTGTCAAAAGTGCCAAGTACATGGCAACTTAATTCATGCTCCAGGGAGATATCTAATTCCCTTTACTACACAATGGCCTTGTCAACAATGGGCATTTGATCTTATAGGATCCATACATCCTCATTCTTCTCATGGACATACCCATATAATCACAGCTACAAATTATTTCACAAAATGGGTAGAAGCAGTTCCTTTAACTCAAGCAACCGGCAAGCAAATTTCTATGTTCATCTTGAACTACATCATATATCGGTATGGTATTCCACATTCTATAGTCACAGATAATAGTGGAAAATTCAAGAACAAAGACCTCAATGATCTATGTGCCAAATTCAAGATTCCACAACATTGGTCATCTATCTACTATCCTCAAGGGAATGGACAAGCAGAGGCTTCAAACAAGAATCTATTGAAAATCTTGCACCCTACAGTTAATAAAATAGGAAGAGACTGGCATCTCATGATCAATCTAGCTCTCTAGGCCTACAGAACAAGTATCAGAACGCCCACTGGGGCTACACCATTCACTTTAGTTTATGGGTTTGAAGTGGTACTACCTATTGAGGTTGAAATCCCATCACTAAGAATCAAAATGCATGGTCTAGTAACCGATGATGACTACAGAGTGTCTAGGTTGCAGGAACTTGAACTAATAGATGAGCGCAGACAAGCAACGTATGATCATCTCAGAGTATATCAGACAAGAATGTCTAGAGGTTACAACAAGAAAGTCAAACACAGAGAATTTCAAGTTGGCGATCTAGTCTTGAGAGAGAATCCTAAAAATCAATCACATAGAGAGCGCAAGGGGAAGTTTGAACTCAACTGGCTGGGTCCCTTTGTTGTCACTGCTACTTTTGGCTTTGGTGCCTATCAACTCTCAATGACTGAAGGAGAACAACTCCAAGAACCAATCAACGTTCTCCATCTGAAGAAATTCTATGCCTAAGGCATTTAGTATTCAAAAATATCCTGACAAAATCTTAAAAATCAGAAAAAGTCCTTAAAAAATGATCATCCTGGTGAAAACCTAGCACATAGGCACCTTGATGATTCACAAAAAAAAAAAAAAAAAAAAAAAGTACAAAAAAAATTGAAAAAATGAAGAATACAAAAAAATGAGAAAAAGAAAAAGTGCCTTGGTGAAAACCTAGAAATAGGCGCCTTGGTGCAAAAATAGAATCTTTGCCAAGATGGTGAAAACCTAGCAAACAAGTGCCACTTGTTTCAAAATGCTCCATATATCAGCATAATCTTGGTCTTTCCCAGCTTTCAGTCTTGCTTTAGTTTGTACAGATTTCCTAGTTTGTTTCTGCATTCCTATTTTTGATAAAGTCAGTCTGTACACCAATTTGCTCAAGCGTCTGTATCCTATCAATGTTTCAAACTTGGGGGCAATCAAAGTCTTATCCTATGGTCTCTAGTATGCTTTAGACGTGTCATATCCAGTCAGAGTCCTTTGAAGCTTCATCCAAGTCAGTCCATTTGTCTCCTTTCTAGAAAAGATTTTGCATCTACAACAACGCAATCAAACATCAACATAAACTAAAAATAATATGTACTTCATACTTTTATCTCCTTGTATGCTTATTGATTCGCATTGAGATTTTTGCATATTATGTCCTTTCGAGCTCTTCGATGATGTCCTTTACATGATTTAGAGAGTGATGAATGGGGGCATAATATTTTCTTTATTTTCTACTTTGAGTGAAAATCTAACAACTTTGGAAATTCTTGATTGAAATGGTGTCCATCTGTAAGAGCCTCTATCTCGAATTGGATGGCCATGAGTACCTCGACCATTGATACCCAAAAAATTAAAGGAAGTTTGATCTAACTATTGTCTTTTTGAGAAAGTTCTTACTCCTAATGTGAAATGCGATCTTACTTAAGGATGTGAATGATAAAGGGTCGCTACGGGTAATTCACACTGGATTTAGAATGATCTCTTGACTGTTTGATGTATTTGTAAAGCAAGGCATATTTTGGTCATCACACCATCTATGCTTTGATGCTTATACAAATTGCTATATCAAAATGGACATGATATTCAGGTCATCCTAGCATTTGTGCCTTGGTGCTCATATCTAATCTGACATTTTGAAAATAAAATCAATATTCATATGTCCATGTTTGTCTAGCTAGTGGGTGTTGTATTGATTCTTGCACATACAAATCAATATTCATATGTCTATAGTTTCCTAACTAATGGATGTTGTATTGATTTATTCGGTTACTTAAAAAAGTTCAATGATGACAACAAATCAACACATGATTAGTGACTAGGTCCTAGGTCTTAGGTTTGCATTTCATTCTGCATGTCATTTTGCACTTTGCATAATTGCATGACACTCAAACAATTCTTCAAAACAAAACTGCTAAACATGACACAAGAACTGAGCATTGTATGAAGGTTCCTCCAATGAAACAACAAGAGAATCCTTTTTCAAGATCAAAATCAAAATCTGAGATCATTTATATTGTAAACTACTTGCATATTCGACCTTCAATCATCAAACAAATCCAAAATTCAACTTAATTGATTATCTTACATCAAACTATCAAAATTTCAACTTGGTAACTCATGGTCAACTCATGGTCAAATCTAGTCAAACTTGGTCTCCAAGACCTCCAAACAATGCAGAACATGTTCTCGAACGTGTATAACCACTTCTCAAACCAATTAACATGCTTCTAAACCATTCAACACTGACTTTTCTTGTCAGATTTTGATTTTAATCCCGAAGGGGGCATGGTATTGCACATCATTCAAAGTTTGTCAAACTTATTCTGGTAATAAAATCTTTCCTCAGTAATCAAGAGAACTACCACATCTAGTTGTTGATTCATCTAAAGACCTCGTAGCTTAGGGAAAATCTATCATTGCTTGGGGCATATCAGATTCATCGAGATCCATATCAATCTGGTATCCTAAATCTATCTTGTAAATTGTATCACCTTTTTGTAACCATCAGCTCATTAGTGTTATTTCCTTGTTTCTTCGTAACTGATGGATTCAGGATGTGATACTAATATGATTCTCTTTGGACAATCAGGTTTGGAATCGGTCACTCACTTCTTTGCAATCATAAGGTTTAGAATCAGGCATTTTGGCACTTTTTTGTAATCACTGGTTCATTGTTGCTATAGTTAACATCATCTTTGGTCAGTCAGGACCTAACATCTTCAAATCTTTCAATCGGTTTCTATCTTGAAATCAGTTAATCTTTCAAATCAATTTCATACATCTTTATCAGACAGAGACTATTCTTTGAACCACTACACTTTGCACAGTGATTCAAAGAGGGGCAAAATGTAATACCCCAAAAATGGGCTATAGGTTCATTAACCTCCTACATCTTCAATTCAAACAAAATCGACATCAAAGTCCTAACCTAACGCACATCTGCACATTATCGAATCCTAATTGATTATCCTAAATTCTGCATCGAGGAATATTCCTAGCAATATTCTTATTTATCCTAATTATCTTTAATATTAATAATCATTTGGCGATAAATCTTATTTATCCTAAAGTTTGATTAATTGAATATTCTAAATATTTAATTAATCAGATTTAATACTGCCATTTAATTGTTTAATTAGATTTAATTCTATTTATTTCTAAATTGTATTATTTAATTTTGACAATAAATCTAAAATCTCATGACTAATTGATTAAATTCTTATTTAATTGATTCATGACAATTGTCAAATTTTAATAATATAGTTTTAGAATCAATTTTGATTTAATGATTGATTAACCCATAAATCAATTGTTTCAAAAATTAGTTAAGTTGAGAGTAAATCACTTTATTTTTAAATTAATTCAAAATAAATCATGCACAATCAGAAAAGCAGGCAACTAGAATTAACAATCAATTTTAAAATTGAAACTCAACATCTTGTAAATCTATCTTGTATCAGCATGATTTTTGAGAGTTAATTATCCTTGATTTCGTGATAACTCAAAAATCAACTTGAGTTTATCAAGAGTGATTTTTGGTTTTTCTCATGCATCCTCAAAGCCCTAGATTTCTATAAAATCAAGGCTTCACTCTTCATAATTATCACCACTCGAATTTGCACAATTACTCTGGTGAATTGGCGATTGAAGGATTAAGCACTTGCGACAAGCGATTTGTGAGATCTCTCATAGTTGATCATAGTCTTGCATAATTGTCATATCATAGCATTCATTCATTCATATCATTTTTAGATTAAATCTGCATTCAATTTCATTCACCTAGCTTAGATTCATAGTATTTCCTATTATTGCACAGAAAATCCAAAAATATAGATTAATCTGCATTCATTTCTACATTCATATTTTAACATTAAATCCTTCATTTAGGTGTTGCATTGTCACTGATCTCGATTTCAATCTGAGAACATCATACTCGCACCTACTAGAAGACAGTAAATTGCCTAGTTAGCATAGTTTCAATTATTTGTAAGATTTTTTATTTTGCTAACCTCTAATGTTTTACTGAAGTGTTGTGTCTACAGCTAGGTACAAAATTCACACACACAAGCGGAAGAACATGTTTGCGCATTCAAAGAATTATGCAATCGAAAAGAGATTGCTCATCAAGACGTCGTATGCCACCTCTTCCCCTACACACTGGGGGAGTTTGCATACAATTGGTATCTGAATCTGCCATGAGGATCCATTTCTACCTAGGGGGAGTTTGAAACAAAGTTCCTAAATCAATTCAAGTTGTATGTGGACTCGACAACTCTTCATCACTAGTTCATCTTGGTGAGAAAGGACCTCAACGAATCAATCGCTATGTTCAATCATCATTTTCACAAGATGTACCAAAAGCTTGAAGCTCCATACACTATACCAGTTGGTGCTACCATACAAGTGTACTTGCGTGCCTTAGACCCATTAACATCTATATTCTTTAAAAGGCTGCCTCCAGGAGATATTGACACTTTAGAGAAAGTGTGCAATGAAGCTATTTTATTTACCCAACAAATGGACCCACAAGCTGGTGGGAATTATGGTATCCCATCAACATTGGGGAACACCGTTGCGACTAGTCCATTCATAGCAAATAATCAACTTCCAGTACAACAAGCCCCAAGGATCAACCTGGTACCAACTTTGTATGTTGTTGCCCCACCACTGGCCATCACGTACCCAAGATATGAGGTGCACATGGCTGCATTGTGTGAACAAAAGGTCATTGTCCCAAACAAACCAAATTAGGCTCTAGTAAACGAGTTGGATGCCATGAAGAAGACATTGTCCTAGTTGACCAGGGAGATTACCCGAATGAAGCTCAACCCAACTCCGAATCAAGGAAACTACCAATGCCCAGTTGCTACACCAAATACTTACTCTCAAAATCAGAACTGTAATTATGGCAACTACAACAACAACAATAATAACAATGGTGGGGGTTATGGGAACGGTTCTCAAGATAAGTAGTTTAGGCAACGACAGACAAATAGGACATGGAACACATGTCCAAATAACTATAGTATCCCCGTAGATAATGCCAATTTCTTCAGCTCGTCAGAAGTCAACTATACCCAAGGTCCTAGCATGCATCAACCGAATTATGAATATAGGGGGGAGTCTGACATTCAACAAGCTCAAGATCCTGACAGTTCCCAAGGCCACTTCAGTGCCATGGTTTTTGAGTCATACGATCCAAGTTCAGATGAAACTCCGGTCAATAACACTTCAGAGGAAGAGTTCATCTCCCCATTCAATCAAGAAAATCAACCGAAGTATTCTGGAGTCCATGCTTTCCAGAACAACAACAAAAATACCTATAACTTGAGAAGTAGAAGAGAGCCATTGACAGATGACATTCCTCCAAGTATGCAGCCCACCCCACTTGATCCAAAGGCCAACAACAATCCTATGCCCCCGAGGGGACCCGCTGCCATTGTTGTTCACACAACACAACATCAACCTACTATGTTGAAAAACCTAGTTTGGGCCAATGAAAAATACAACACAATGGAGGAACTGAAGAAAGTTAGAACAAATATGTCAATGTATGATATGTTGCAGACTTGTCCCACTCAAAGAGGGGCTCTCCTGAAGTCCTTGGATCATTCCAAATCAGCCTCATCCAGTAATAATACCAGGAATGTATCTAACGTAAATGTCACAGAGGCAATGCCGACTATGTTCAAAGATAGGGTAGAAGTGCCCCCATTCCTACTTAGCCTCAAAATATTTGGAAGGAACTTACACAGTTGTTTAATCGATTTAGGAGCTTCGTGTAATGTGATGCCATTGTCCATATTCCAAAAGCTGGGGTTGAACCCCCAACCGACCAATAGAGTGGTGATCCAACTCGATAAAACTGAGGTCAAAGTCATCGGGGTCTTGAAAGATACACACATACAATTGACAACTGACCCCAAGATCCAAGATTGCATTGACATACATGTGGTGGACATCCTAGAAACTTATGGCATGCTGCTCAATAGAGAATGGACCTAATCTTTGAGAGGGTGGTTCTCCACTAACTTTACCCAACTTTGGTTTCCATGGAAAGGGCTCAATAACCAGATTAAGATAGATGCGAAACCCAAGCTCAAACAAATGATAACTGAGTACAATGCCCCGAATGAGGTTTTATTCTCACAAGCCGACCTGGGAGTTTACCCTTTTGACAAGGCGTTCACATTCCAACTCAAGGAAGAAGAAGACTCGAGTAGTAGCCCTGTTCAGGGGTTAATAAATGTCTAGATCCTTGAAGAGATTTTCATAGAATTCATAAATGGTATGACAAAGAATATGAGACATCTGGGCCAAGATGCTAATCCCAACATACTAATGCAACCCGGGTACTATCATCTCCATCGGACAAATCACTCAGAGTTTACATGCCAAGACTACCAAGAGGCAGTTGTCCAAGTTATGAACCAGATATCAGACATATCCAAACCTCCCAAGAATACAATGACACGTTCGAGTGAGGATGAATCCCCCCTTAGTGAAGAACCTCAAGGTCCCACAGATGAACACTTTACACAAGAGGAGTGGAGCTCTTTCGATGACGACTGCCTACCTCCATGCTAGGATGTTTGGCATGATGTCCAGAAAAAACAAAAGATGAAGTGGGTTCCACTTTCAAGAAGAGAAATTTTAGACAAGGGAAAATTAGAAACTCCAAGTAAAGAAGGCATGTCATCTCTCGCAGCCCCCATGGAACCCTAGACCAAGATGCGTCTACCAGAAGTAATTCTAAAACCTTGAGTCAAAACATCTTCCAACAAGAATCATTCAGTATGGAAACTTTGGTTCGATGGCTCCAAGTGCAAGCTGGGAGTAGGAGTTGGGATCAAATTAGTTAACCGTCATGGGGGTTCATACTATGCTACCTACCGGTTGCAATTCTATTGCACTAACAATTTTGTCGAGTACGAGGCTCTAGTTCAGGGTCTCCTTCTAGCACACGAGAAGAAAGTGAAAGCAATAGTAGTAGAAGGTGACTCACAATTGATAGTCCGGTAGATTAAGAGCCAATATTCTTGCACTGAAAAATGATTGGTCTCATACCGCAACTGCATCTGGGACCTAATCAAAGATTTTGAAGCCTTTAACATTTGGAGCATCCCAAGAAGAAAGAATATTATCATCGACACTTTAGTGGTATCTGCAAGTTCTCTACAACTGCTAGAGAAATCCAAATTGAAGAAATTCTTTGTGGAACTAGTGGTTGTACCAGCTGTCCCTGACAACATCAAAAACTTCCAAGTATTTCAAGATGATCAACAAATATTAGAATTCATTATGAACGTAGGGATCTTTGACAAGCAGAACATTGATGAAGAAGAGGATGAAATAGAAGAGTCAGATGACTTAGGGATTTTGAACTTGAAAACAAATTCCATTCTAAAAGGTATGGTAGCTCTAGAGAGGATTTTTGATAAAGATGAACATGCTTGAGAAAGAGGGAAAACACTAGTAGTGGGCGGAGATTATTGTGAGCTCTACAACTTGGGTACACAACTCAAACCCAGGGAGGTCCACATAGGTAAAGTCAACACACTCAAGGAAAAGAAACAAATGATCAAGTTACTCACTGAATACAAAGATGTCATAGCATGGTGTTATAAAGATCTGAAACCTTATGACCCCGGTGTTATTGTCCACAACATTCTGCTAAACCCAGATGCTAAACCTTTACGCTAGAGACAAAGACCAATGAACCCTGTGATCAAGCCAGTGATTCAAAAAGAGGTGCAGAAGTTGTTCGATGCCAAGATAATTTTCCCATCCGACATTCAACTTGGGTCGCCAATCTTGTCCCTATGAGGAAGAAAAGCGGAGAGGTTCGGCTCTGTGTGGATTTTAGAAATTTGAACAAGTCCTCTCAAAAGGACAATTATCCCTTGCCTTCTCTTGACAAAGTGCTATAGGTGGTTAATGGTTCCCAAATGATGTCCTTTTTGGATGGCTACTTAGGGTACAACCAAGTCATGGTGAAGGAAGAAGACCACCTTAAGATGACTTTCACCACAAAATGGGGAATATTTGCTTATCGCCGCATGTCGTTTGGGCTGATTAATGCGGGAGCCATTTTCCAACGGGTTATGGACGAGGCATTCAAGGGTCTGGTTAACAAATGCATTTTTATCTATATGGACGATCTCACTATTTTCTCCAGGAACCGGGCAAACCACATTAAAGATTTACGAAAAGTCTTGAAGAGGTGTCAACATTACGGGATTTCATTAAATCCTAAGAAGTGTGTTTTTGGGGTGACTCAAGGAAAACTTCTCAGGCACATCATATCCAAGACAGGCATCTCAATTGACCCCCAAAGGGTCGAAGCTATCCTCAAATTGGTTCCACCAAATAATAGGAAGGAATTGAAGTCCTTTTTTGGGAAAATCAACTTTGTTAGGAAGTTCATCAGTGGGTTTGCAGAAATAGTGTGCCCTTTAAACGATATGTTGAAGAAAGATGCAAAAATAAAATGGAGCACTCAGGCTAAAGAAGCCTTTGAAGAAATCAAGACATCCATTGCCACTGCCCCAGTTCTGGTCAGCCTCGATTACCTTTTACCATTCAAAGTTTATTCCTTTGCTTCAGAGCATTCATGTGCAAGAATCCTCACATAGAAAAAGGAAGGGGAAGATGAACGATCGATCGCTTTCATGAGCTACCCCTTAAAGAACGCATAGCTCAAATATCCAAATTTGGATAAGCAATCTTTTGCTTTGGTTAAGGTTGTTAAGAAATTCAGACACTATATCCTTTAGAGTAAATTCATCGCTATTGTTCCAGATCTAGCCGTCAAGTCCCTGCTGATGCAAAATGAGCTAGGAGAACAAAGGGGAAAGTGGATGGCAATATTGTAGGAATTCGACATTGAGATCCAACCAATGAAATTGGTGAGAGGTCAAGACCTCACCAAGATGATGGCTGAAATAGAACAAGGTTTGGTGTGCCAGGTGTACACCAATGAAGGAGTAGTCATTAGCATATGGTATCAAGACATAGTTTACTACTTGCTACAAAATTGTTGCCCAGATGGATTGAATGGTTCCCAGCAGAGAGCACTTAAGAATAAGAGTTGTTCATACATTTTGAAAAATGGGAAGCTCTAAAACGCAATTATGATGGACTGTACTTATGATGTTTAGATCGAACAGAAGCTGGATAGGTTCTCATAGAATTTCATGATAAGTATGGTACTGGGCATGGATCAACAGAAGCTACAACTCATTAGATACTAAGATCTGACTATTACTAGCCAACTTTGTTCAAAGATACTCACGAACATGTGCACTCTTGCCATATTTGCCAAACCAGTGCCATTCGAGAAAAACATCCAGCGATGCCCCTACAACCAGTATACGAAGTGCATCCATTCGCCCAATGGGGGTTCAATTTTGTGGGAATGATCAATCCTCCATCCTCCGTAGGCCACCAATACATCTTGACTACAACCTATTTTGCATGCGCTGGACAGAGGGACATGTTATGAAAAACTGTACCATTGAGGTGATCACCAAATTCCTAGAAGAGTTCATCATCACAAGGTTTGACATGCCCTTCTTCTTGGTATGTGATAATGCCCCCTACTTTTCATCTACAAGTCTCATTCAATGGGCCTTCGAGAACCAGGTAATTCTAAAATTCTCATCCAATTACTACCTGCAAGGGAATGAAGTTGCTAAGTCAACCAACAAGAACCTAACAATGGTAATCAAGCATCTTTTGGATGACAATCCCAGAGACTAGGACACTCAATTGAAATATGCTTTATGGATAGATCGTGTGAGAGTCAAGAATGCCTTAGGGAACTCCCCTTACCAGTTAGTTTATGGTTTGCAACCCATTTTTCCAATGAACCTAAAAATACCAATTCTGAGATTCATGGATCAATACGTCGAGGGTGAGGATCAGGTGCAGATTCATCTCATGAATTTGTTGAACCTTGAAGAGAAGCAAACTATGGCCTTGGAACATGTAGCCAAACACCAAGATGTTGTTACGCAATGGTTTGACAAAAGAGAAACCCTAAAAGCTTTCCAAATTTTTGATTTGGTCTTAATGTGGGACAAAGCAAAAGAAAAACCAGGCAGCCACACCAAGTTTCAACATTTGTGGATAGGCCCAATCTAGGTTGCAGATATCCTAGGAGAGAATACCTTTCGGATTAGTTCTTTTGACAGAGAATTGGCCCCATTGCCAGTCAATGGCCAGTTTCTGAAGCATTATTTTGGGTCTTGATTGGTCCCTTGTATATTACTGTATATTCTTATACTATATCATCTTTTCTTTGTTTTCTGTCAGTCTTGTTGTTCGTGTCTTTGTTTTTGGGTCTTGGTTTGCAGGAGGTGGGTGCTTTCAGTTTTAGTGGTCTGTTATAGGTAGTCCAGGCAATGAATAAAGATTCCCATGGTCAAAACCTTTGAGATAGTTCTATTTTGTAGTGAGCCAGAGACAATGATCATAGGAAAAACATGTTTCTTTTCATAATTCTTGGAGGAGTTTATCATAATCAACCATCCTCAACACCAATGCATATTTAAAAAGAGACCTCGAGCCATGAGCTTCTCAAGGTAGGATTCCAATCATTGTCAGGAAGTGCCCATGGTCGCAAAGGAAGCCTGAAAGTCAAAACCCTTTGCTAGTTGAAATGCAGACTAAAAGAAAAGAGCAAGAAAATAAAGGAGGAATGCATAGAGATGAGATAAGCAAATGAATGCTCAAAGCTGGGGTAGCACAGTCTAAGTGTTGCCCCAGTTTCAAAAGGGGAAAAGAAAAGAAAAAGAGAAAAGAAAAGAATAAGAATAGAGCAAACTGACAATATCTAAAGATTTATTGAAGAAGTCGACATTGAACAAAAATTGGCTGGTAACAAGATGCTTTCAAAAGGAACAAGTTTAAAGCCAAAGAAAATCAAGTCTAAGAGCCCTCCTATGGAGTCTAAAGACTTATGTCAAAGCTCATCTGCAGTTAGGAAAGGGTGATTTTAGCAACCTCTATCGGGCTATAAATGCTTGCCTGGCAATAAAGCAAAGTTAAATTAACTTATGGCTGACTTTGGATTAGTGGGCAGTGATCTAGCGTTGATAGGATAATCATCAGCAAGAGCTTACGAAAAAGGGGTTTCAAGGGAAATTTGAACACACGTGCTCACACACTGGATGCAAACATTATGGTTTTTTCCATCTTGATGATGATAAGAGATATGTTCGATTTGAAGATTTTTCGTACTTGGCTCACTATAGGGTGGGATTGTCTCCTGGCGGACTGCCTCTAGGAAGCCTGGGTTGTTTCCCTTTCTTTGTCGGGGCTATTTTTTGTGGTCCCACAACCACGCTCCCCTTTCTAGCCTTTTGGCCTTAGGGCCCCCCCTTCTACTTTTTGCTCATTTTGCTTTTTGTCCTTGGTTGTCTGTTGTCAGTTTTTAGGCTTGATAGCCTTTCACATCTTCGAATGTCCGAAAGGGCGAAAAGGCCAAAGGAGTGAAAGATGAGCACCATTCAATTTTTCAACCTTCTCGACACCGACACCCTTTTCGGACTTGTCGGAGGTCTAAAATTTTGGAGGTTCGACCCCACGCAGGAGTCAAACTTTCAGAGTTTCGGCCTTTTCGGCGGTTCGACACCCTCGAAAGGCTGATCGCCCAAGGTGATGACATCAACCACTGAGGTGGCCTATATAAGGAACTAAGGGTTTTTTAACCCTCACTTTTGCAATCGCTCTTTCACCTCGAGCCCATTTTGCTCACCGCTTGCTGCCTTGTCACCGCTTTGGTCTCCTATCATCATTGGTCATCCTCAAGTTTGTCATCTTCTAGGTTGGTGGTCTTCCCCCCTGGTTTTTTTTTTTTGGTCTTAGATTAGGGTCCTTTCCTTTCGGCCTTTTCGACCTATCTTCATTTTAGAGTTCGTGTCTTTTTCGGCCTTTTTAGCCTTGCCTTTAGGCTTAGGTTGTTTTGACGTCAGCCCTTTTTGGCCTTGGGGATCGCCAAGGAAGTCACCTTGCATCCCCTTGGTGAGTTTGTGGTCGAACTCACCATCGAACTCATTTTGAGCCTGATTATGAAACCCTAGTTTTGGACCTTTGAGGTCTGAAACTTTCAGCGTCGGTGTGGAGATTCTTTTCGCTAAGTGTTGAGCAGATGTCGATGTTTCAGTGTTGTCACACACTGAAATATATGTTACTGATTTATGTCTTGTCCTCTCTGCAGATATGGCCAAAAAGGTAGTAGCATCACCAGCGATGAAATATCAATTCAAAGGCTACCATCCACCTTCCAAAGTGACCAACTTGCATGCAGGCATAACAGACATGGACATTAGGAATGTAAGTTGGAATGACTACCTGAATAAATGTGCTCAGCTGGTAGGATGCTTAGAGGACTGTACTTCATTAGTACACTACTCTTTGGTGAATGCGGCAGCTCACCCAATTTCCATTCAATCGACAAACCTGATCAATACATTGGCCAGCAACTATGTGCCCGATGAGCACATGGTGAAGAACAACATAGGCAAGATAGTCTTGGACCTAAGGCCCGACAACATCAAGGATGTCTTCCATTTTCCCAAAGGGGTTGATGACTTCTTCAATTTTAATATCAACAAAGGAATGGAGTTTTATAACAAAGACATACAAAGAGCCCATAACATAGTCAATAATGAGTATCTAATGTAGCCTTTGCCCAAAAACAAACTGGACAAGATTGATATGAGAAGGGGATATATGCAAGAAGATATCCAAGCAGCCATAACAATGATCAGTAGGGTGTACGAGCTGCCAAGGTCTTCTCAACTAGAGCCATGGATGATCTTTTTGATCCAAAACATAAGAGAAAGGCAGGCGAGGTTCGATTGGGCCTCTATTCTAAGTGACAATCTGGATGAGCAACTGGTTCGGGTTAAGATAGACCCCCATTTCTACATGACATCTTATGTCATGTACCTACTAGCTGCTAGGATGAGTTACCCAGGATTAATCAAAGTCAGGGCAGTAGGAGAACATAACACTTGGTCGTTCACTCTATACCCTCGATTGGTGAGGAAAGATTTCTACATGCATAATAGCTTGGACTTCAAAATAGTCAATGATGCTTTCATATTTGCCATCATACGATCCATTAAGGGAGACTATGCCAAAAGATTATCCATAGAAGCAATAGCCAAATTAAAGGCCCTTGGGGCATTCTACATACAGTTCCAAACCTTCACTTACATTTGGGTGGTAGGAAGCACCCTAGCACCAAAGAAGTTACCAAGATACCCTTCTGATAGGGTAGTTCTCCTAAAGATCGCAAGATAGCTATCTGATGCGCATAAACATATCATGCACAAGAAGAAGCATTGCTGGGATTTTCCTATTTCCATTGGCCCCCACTACGTGCTAGATATGAAGGTCTGCAAGTCTTTAACTTGGGAATGGGATGAATTCCCATTGTTAACTTACAATATGGTAAGGCCTCATTTTGATCCTATCGATACATGCAACCACATAATGGGGAGGCACTATGTCCATGAAATACATATCAAGGACCATTGGGCAAATTGTGTGGACGATTATGAAGTAAGAGTTTGTGATTATTGCCGGATGAGTCTAGAGCTGGCGCAGGGTGCCCTTTCGTTAAAGATTCCACAGAAGGCGGTGGATGCTGACTCTAACAAAATTTTAGATTCCATATATAACACAGATAAGGTGTTCACAAGGGCCATCTTGAATGTAGAAGTAGATCAAGATGAAAATGATA
Source organism: Chamaecyparis obtusa (assembly GCA_027943335.1). Classification (NCBI taxonomy): domain Eukaryota; kingdom Viridiplantae; phylum Streptophyta; class Pinopsida; order Cupressales; family Cupressaceae; genus Chamaecyparis; species Chamaecyparis obtusa. The sequence continues at coordinate 347,182 of BSBK01005455.1, read as the reverse complement.
GTATGGAATTCAGAGCCCGACATGTGGTTAAATTGACTAGATCATGGATTGCTCATCCTTTCCAAATGCAACCGGTTCCGATGAAACAACTCCCAGAGCAACCCTCTTGAGAAAAGAAGAAGGGAGAAAAGGTATTGAAACCACATTTTAAAGAGGCTGCTCCTCTAAAGCCAGAAATTATATATTGACATGAGTGCCCTACAGCATATGGTCTAGCCACGCACTCCAAGAAGGTCAAAACCAAAATGACAGGGAGCATCATGGTGCTAGATATGCCTTCATCCAACAACCATGATTCTCACAACAGGACCAAGAAGACAAAGTTCAAGATCATAGGACCCAAGCCGTCTAGAGTAATCAAGGGTCATGCGTACAAGAGAAAGAGAGGCTCAATGCCCACACAAATGGATACCCTGATAGAGGATGATGAAGATGAATAAGATGAAGTTCCTCTTAGTAAGAGAACCCGATCTTCGGGATTCATGAAGAGGAGAGTAATGGACAATGATCCTAAGAACATGGGAGGGGATACTTAGAATGAGCCCGTAAATTTGGATGCTCTTAGTGATGATGAGTTTGATATCATAGATTTTGTAGGGCTACATGGTTTTAAAGAGTTTGAGCAACAGGTTCCCACTCAATTTATGAGCCTTTTTAGTGCCATAGGGGAGGATATCCAATGAGAACCTCAAGAACAAGTAGATGTTGAAATGGTCGAGGCCCAAAAGGAGACTGTAGAGCCAGATAAAGACTCTTTTATTGGTGTCACTCCTGAAAAAGATTTAGTTGCAAAGGTCCCATTGGTTTCATCCAATCCACCTCCGCCTCCACCTCGACATCCAACTCCGCATTCAGTTCCACTTCAAATGCCTCCTACCACTCCACTTTCCACTCCAGTATGAACCAATTCGTTGCCTCAACAACCTTCTTCATTCCATGTTCCCCTTCCAACTGCCCCTCCACTAGCTCATTCAACCACTCCCCTTGTGTCTCCTATTCCTCCCTCACTCAATATTCCTCCCCAAGTTCACATGCCCTCACCATAGGTCCCTAGTGAATCAATGCCTCAAAGCTCATAGGAGCCAGAGAAAGAAGCAGAAGTCATTGGTGAAGAAAATATGGAAGAAGCTCATATAGGATCTGAGGAGACAGATGACAAGGGAGAATCACATGCAGAAGAAGAGCCGCATACTGAGGAAGAAAAATAGCAAACAAATATAGAGGAACAAATGGATGATGATCAGTAGAGAGCTGACGATGAGGAACACACACGGGAGGAAGGTGAACAGAACACTGGGAATGAACAGGAAACAAGAGAAGAAGAAGAAGTCAAGAGTAAATAGAAATAGGGCACCCGCCAACTTCTTCTACATTAGCTGCTCCGTATGAGCTATTGACTGCTTTCTCCAAGCCCACTTGGTTCACCAAAGAGGTATAGCCAAGAGTTAAAGTGTACACAGATGATGAGGCTGATATGATCGCGCTAGGGCATGCCTTCCACTAAATGGCACCAGTTCCTGTGTGTGTGAATTTTGTACCTATTCTGTAGACACAACACTTCAGTAAAACATTAGAGGTTAGCAAAAATGAAATCGTGCAATAATTGAAAGCTAAACTAACTAGGTTATTTACTGCCTTCTAATAGGTGCGAGTATGATGTTCTCAGATTTCTATCGAGATCAGTGACCTTGACGACACCTAAATGAAGAATTTTAATGCAAAACTGATATGAAATATGAATGCAATTAATCTATTTTTTTTTATTTTCTATGCAATGATATGATGAAAATTGATATGAATCTATGATATGTAAAAACTAATATGCTATGATATGCTAAATGATCTAACAAATGATATGAAAATGAATCTAAATGAACGTAAAAACCAAATTGATCTCACAATAGCCTTGATTCACAATAAGCTTTGATTCTCCAAATTCCAATTCTTCAAAATAGTTGTGCAAGTCATAGACGATTTGGGCAGAGTAGGCTTGCGAAATTATGAGATGATTTGTGAAGAGCTGAATCCTTAATTCATAGAAATCCAGGGCTTTAAGGATGCATGAAAAGAAAGCCATAAATCACTCAGATTAACTCAGCTTGATTTTGAGTTATTTTTAAATAAAGATAATTTAATTCACAAAAATATGCAAATCATGCAAAAACAACTTTTTAACTCAAATTAGAAGTTTAGATCAACTTTAAAACTCAAAAATGATGTTGAGTTCCAAAAAGTCAATAACTTGCATTGATTTTCTAATTTGGAGTTTAACTGCTCTTTGATTGTGCACATGGATAATTATGAATTAATAAATAAAGTGATTTATTCTCAACTTAACTAATTTTTGAAATAAAACAATTGATTTATGGGTTAATCAATCATTTAATCAAACTTTTATTCAAAATTACAATATTAAAAATTGACAAAATGATTTAATTAATTAAATAAAATATTTAATCAATTATTCATAGGATTTTGGATTTATTGTCAAAATTAAATGTCATAATTAGAAATAATGGAATTATATTTAATTAAATAATTAAGTGGCCAAATCTAATTAATTAAATATTGAGAATATTCAATTAATCAAACTTTAGGATAAATAGGATTTATCGCCAAATAATCATTAAATTTAATTTAATCAAGATAACTAAGAATATTACTAGGAATATTCCCCAATGCAGAGTTTAAGATAATCAATTAGGATTCGATGATGTTTAGATGTGCCTTAGGTTAGGACTTTGATGTCGATTTCATTCGATATGTTGATATAGAAGATTAATGAACTTATAGCCCATTTTTGGGGTATTACATTTTGCCCCTCTTTGAATTATTGTGCGAAGCGCAGTGGTTCAAAGATAGTCTGTGTTTGATAAAGATATGAAATTGATGTTTGATAAAGATATGAAACTGATGTTTGATATGAAGATAATAGGTCCTGAATGACCAAAGATAATGTTAACTATAAAAATGATGAACCAATGAAACAAAAGCATCAAAATGCCTGATTCTGAACCTTATGATTGCGAAGAAGTGAGTGACCGATTCCAGACTCGATTGTCTTTAGAAGAACCACGTTGGTATCACATCTGAACCCTTCAGTTATCGAAGAACCAAGGAAATAACACTAATGAACCAATGGTTGCGAAAAGCTGATACAGTTTACAAGATTAAGAGAATACCAGATTGATATGGATCTCGATGAATCTGATATGCCCTGAGTGATGATTGATTTGCCCTGAGCGATGAGGACTTTTGATGAATCAACAACTAGACGTGGTTGTTGTCTTGATTACTGATGAAAGATATGATTTCAAAATTTGATTACAGACTTTGAATGATATGCAATACCATGCCCCTTCGGGATGAAAATTGAAATCTGACAAGAAAAGTTAGCGTTGATAGTTTAGAAGCATGCTAATTGATTTGAGAAGTGGTTAGACACGTTCGAAAATGCATTCTGCATCATGTAGAGGTCCAAAAGACCAAGTTTGACTAGGTTTGACCATGAGTTGACCATAGTTGACCAAGTTGAAATTTTGATAGTTTGATGTAAGATAATCAATTAAGTTAAAAAATGGATTTCCTAATGATTGAAGGTTGATTATGCAAGCAGGAGACCGTCCTCGGTCCAAAAATTTTAAATCACAATTTTGACATAATAAATGATCTCATATTTGAATTTTGATCTCGAAAATGGATTCAGAATGTCGAAATTAGCTAGGGGTGCAAGTTTCATGGAAAACGGAGTACTTTTGAAAATTAGGTCAAAAGCTATATAAAGGCGAGAAGGGTCATTTTCAATTCATTTCAACCATTTAACTTTGGAGACCTTGTAGAGCCCTCTGAGCAAGAAAATGGTAGAACAACAAGATCTGAAGGTTCCTGTGAGTTCGCATCGATTTAAGCGTAGCCAGAGATACCAAAGACCCCGACAGTATGGACATCCAGTAGGTGGACCTCTGTGCCCCTTTGAAAATGCAATTTTTTCATGTTTTATAGCATTTTAAAATTTTTTCATATGCGTTTTTAGTTTTGAATTTCGCATGTATGAAAACTCATACGAGTCCCAACCCAGACTCGTACGACATTTGAATTCCATTTGCTTTGTCGTTTCATGCATTACCCAGTGTCATATGAAGGGGACCCGTGTGTTGTACGACATTTCATCGGGTCCCTGGAAACTCGTATGATGCTGAATCTAGTGTTGTATGACCATGGATTGTCATATGATCTATAGTGGAGTGTCGTACGACTTTTGGGGCCAGTTGGACTGTCGTATGAAAAATAGAGGGATTAAAACTGATATTTAGGGCCAAATTTTGACTTTTCTTATTTCTGATGCTGATATCTGACCTTTTGACCTACCTTCTGAAGTACCTTACTATCCAATTTCTATACTATTAGCCTGTTATTGAACCCAATTTATGATAGAATGCCCTATTTTTGCATGATATAGGTCACATATCCAGATGTTCATGTCCGACATTCATACCCGGCAACCTAGAGATTATGTGTCTCACTTCCTGACCCTATGAGGGTTCATCTTGCTGCATGTGGGTTCGAGTATTTGATCCATTTACCTGATATTATGGTAAATCATGGCCTTTTGACTGCACTAATTGAGCAATTCCATTCAGAGACATAGACGTTTCATTTACTGACTAGAGAGATGACTGTGACTCCAGAGGATATTTATAGGATACTACGCATTCCATTCCATAGTAGTCAGCATCCTGAGTATGTGAGTTCCGGCCAGACTGGTCTTCATGACTTTAGGTGTCTATTTGGGGACAATACATAGTTGATAGGGTTCATTTCCTGGGAGACCCTTGTACAGAGATATGGTCAGATGCACCGTTTAGAATGCATTATTGCTGGGATGATTGGTGAGCTTATCATGCCAGGCCGTCAGCAGAATGACTTTTTGATGGGATGGGCTCTGATGGTAGCCCTTCTTATGGCTACTCCCACTGAGCTTGCTTGGGTTCAGTGTCTATTGGCCCACATGTTTTTAGAGATGCATGAGGTTGTATATCAGGATTGCAAGAGCTTCGCTTCTGGAGCTCTTGTATTACAGATATGGGCATGGGAGCATATCCCAGTGTTGAGATCAGTTTTCCAGACACAGTGGTAGCCACAGGAGCCAGTGATATATACATATGCTGGTTAGGTCACATAGGTCTGCATGGGTCATACTGAGTACTTCTGACGATGCTTAGATGATATGACATTTGTGCATTGGAGACCTTACTTGCAGATAGAGGCCTGGCCCACTACGAGGGAGTAGTATAGTTTCCTTTTTCAGAGTCAGGTACTCATTGGCCGGTCTCCCACCATTTTGGAGAGATTCTTGATTACTAGAGTGTGGCATCAGTATGGACGTAGACAGGATGCCCCATAGGAGTATACTGCATATGCTCACATTATTCGTGAGATTGGGCTCGGATGGACACAACGGCTCACCTATTCTCTATGTTCAGAGGAGTACAATGCTATCATAGGTAGAGACTGGGACTACCGTCCATAGGTTGTTGATGCAGGGGTCACAGATGGATACATTGCTTGGCTTGTAGACCACCCCGTTCATAGATTCTCGGATCCCACTAAGTTGATACCCTCCATGGAGGAGGTGATGGATGTTACAGGTGCTCCTGGGGTACAGGGCCCGAGACCTCAGGTAGTGCATCCTACACCACCCAGACAGAGAGTGATGGTTCCACTTCAGAGACCATCAGGACATATGAGGCTCCCTCATCCTTCTACTTCTTTTGCAGGTACATCCACAGGGTCACAAAGATAGACCAGGGGTGAGAGGGGTACTTTGGGCAGCGTTGGTTATGCAGATGAGGTTTTAGCAGCTGAGCAATTCATAGGTGGTGATGGAGATACCACTGAGCAGATACCACTGAGCAGCAGCTAGAGCAGCCAACATAGGACATAGAGATGCCAGTAGTGGAGGCAGATCCTACTGTTCCTCTCACTTCATCAAAGACTATCAGACATCTCTCAGGTCTGGGACCTGAAGGTACAGAGTGCTAGGTGGGAGGAGAGATTTCTAGAGGCAGATAGGTAGCGCACAGAGCTTCATGCAGAGTTTCGCTAAAAGGTTCAAAGATTACAGATAGAGGTGACCCATCAGACCTCATGGGCTTCGTATTATGTGTTTGCATACTATGTTGTTGTCCCTACTACACAGAGAGTACCTACTTATTCAGATTACATGGCAGCCTCAGAGGGAGCTAGGGCACCGAGAGTAGAGGCCATACTAGATGCACCACCACCTCCTCCACCAGATACCGAGGAGCATGCTGATAGTTGATTCCTATTCTTATGTTGTGATATACTCTGTTCTTTTTTATCACTGATATACTGTTCTGATTCTGATAGCTCTCTGGAGCTCATTCTTTTGTACATTGTGCCAGTAGTGCAACCCTACCACATTTTGAGTTTATGATATATATGAGATCAATGTTTTTGGTTGTGACTTCATTTGTACTTGTCATGTTTTGATTTATGATGATATCATGTGATGTTTATGCTATGAGTAGTGTAGAATGTATGTATGGATCAATGCAATGCAATGATTTCTTTCATATGTATGGATGTTATGCAAATGCAATGGATTATGAAAAGATGTATGTAGGATTTATGCTTATGCACTGGATGTAATGTGTGCAACAAATGGTAATGATATGAGATGTAAATGCAACAATACACATGATATGTTTTTGCAGGTTGATGAAGACAAGTACTCAGTCTTATGTCAAAAGGATATTTAACCCAGGAGAGTTACTGCTTGCGATTCGGTGAAGAGACCTTCGAGTGAGACTCAGCTCTTGTTAGATGTGAAGAAATGATATGAAGATTTGTTTAAGCTTTGAAGTGTTTCCAAACATTTGTGAGATCATGCAGACATGCAGAATGCAAAGAAACATGCAAAATGAAATGCAACCTAAGACTTAGGACCTAGTCACTGATCATGTGTTGATTTGTTATCATCATTGAACTTTTAGGTAACTAGATAAATCAATACAATGCCCACTAGCTATGAAACCATAGACATATGAATATCGATTTGTATGCACAAGAATCAATACAACACCCATTGGTCAACAACCATAGATATATGAATATTGATTTTATTTTCGGAATGTCAGATTAGATATAAGCACCAAGGCACAAATGCCAGGATGACCTGAATATCATGTCCATTTTGATATAGCAATTTGTATAAGCATCAGAACATAAACGTCATGGTGACCTAAATACACCTTGCATGCAAACACATCAAACAGTCAAGAGATCATTCTAAATCCAATGTGAATTACTTGTAGTGACCCTTTATCATTCACATCCTTAGGTAAGATCACGTTTCACAATAGGAGAAAGAACTCACTCAAAAAAGACAATAGTTAGATCAAACTTCCTTGAATTTTCTGGGTATCAATGGTTGAGGTACGCATGGCCATCCAATTCAAGATAGACGCTCTTACAGTTGGACACCATTTCAATCCAGAATTTCCAAAGTTGTTAGATTTTCACATATAAAAAGAAGACAAAGAAAAGATTATACCCCCAGTCATCACTCTCTAAATCCTGTACAAGACATCATCAAAGAGCTCAAAGAGACACAATATGCAAAAATCTCAATGCGAACTAGTAAGCATATAAGGAGATAAAAGCATGTAAAAAGCATAGATTGTTTTCAGTTTGATGTTTGATTGCGTTGTTGTAGATGCAAAATCCTTTCTAGAGACAAGACTAACTGACTGACTCACATGAAGCTTAAAAGGACTCTGACTAGATATGATATGTCTAAGATACATTGGAGGCCATAGGATATGACATTGATTGCCTCCAAGTGTTAAGCATTGATAGGATAGAGACGCTGGAGCTGATTGCTGTAAAAATTGACTTATTGAAAATTGGAAATGCAGAAACAAACCGGGAGATATGTACAAACTAAAGCAAGACTAAAAACTGGGAAAGACCAAGATTGCGCTAATAGATGGAGCATTTTGAAACAAGTGGCACCTGTTTGCCAGGTTTTCACCATCTTGGTAGAGATTCTATTTTTGCTACCAAGGTGCCTGTTTCCAGGTTTTCACCAAGGCACTTTTTCTTTTTCTCATTTTTTTTCATTTTTCATTTTTTTCAATTTTTTTGAATTTTTGATATTTTTTACTTTTTTTTTGAATCATCAAGGTGCCTATTGCTAGGTTTTCACCAAGATGTTCATTTTTTCAAGACTTTTTCAGATTTTTAAGAATTTTTTTAGGACATTTTACCATACACTGAATGCCTTAGGCATAGAATTTCTTCAGATGGAGAATGTTGATTGGTTCTTGGAGCTATTCTCCTTCAATCGTTGAGAGTTGATAGGCACTAGAGCCAAAAGTAGTAGTGATTACAAAGGGACCCAGATAGTTGGGTTCAAACTTCCCCTTGCATTCTCGATGTGATTGATTTTTTGGATTCTCTCTCAAGACTAGATCACCAACCTGGAATTCTCTGTGTCTGACTTTCTTGTTGTAGCCTCTAGACATTCTCTTCTGATATACTCTGAGATGATCATACGCTTCTTGTCTGCACTCATCTAGTAGTTCAATTTTTTGCAACCTAGACACTCTGTAGTCATCATCAGTTACTAGACCATGCATTCTGATTCTTAGTGATGGGATTTCAACCTCAATAGGCAATACTGCTTCCAACCCATAAACTAAAGTGAAAGGTGTAGCCCCAGTAGGTGTTCTGATACTTGTTCTGTAAGCCTAGAGAGCTGGATTGATCATGAGATGCCAGTCTCTTCCTATTTTATTAACAGTTCGATGCAAGATTTTCAATAGATTTTTGTTAGAGGCATCAACTTGGCCATTCCCTTGAGGATAGTAGATAGAAGACCAATGTTGTGTGATCTTGAATTTGGCACATAGATCATCTAGGTCTTTGTTCTTGAATTATCCACCATTATCTATGATTATGGAATGAGGTATCCCATATCGGCATATGATATAGTCAATATGAACATAGATATTTGCTTTCTATTTGCTTGTGTCAAAGGGACTACTTCTACCCATTTTGTAAAATAATTTGTAGCTGTGATTATATGGGTATGTCCATTAGAAGAATGAGGATGAATCATCTCGATAAGATCAAATACCCATTGATGGAAAGGCCATTGTGTTGTAAAGAGGATTAAATCTCTCCCTGGAGCATGAATTAAGTTGCCATGCACTTGGCACTTTTGACAATTCTTAGCAAACTTGATAGCCTCTTTCTCCATTTCAGGCCAATAGTACCCAGCCCTAATAAGTTTGCGAGCTAGTGTTAAACTATTCGAGTGTGACCCACAAATACCATCATGGACTTCCTCTAATGCACATTGAGACTCTTCCCATTCTAAACATCTAAGTAGTGTACCATCTAGACCTCATTTGTATAGATCGTGACCAATGATGACATATCGGGAGGCATTACGGATATGGTATCTCTTTTCATGGTAGTTGAAGGTATTGGGAATGATTTGGTCTTGGAGATAGGAAAATAGGTTTTTGTATATGGATGAATCATGACCTACAATGGTGCAAATCATGTGGGTTTTAGGGGAGTCATATGCAGGATAAGATAGTGCTTCCACCAAGAACTCGTAGCATAGCTCATGTTTAGGCTACTGTAATAAAGTAGATAGTGTTGCCATTGCATCGACAGCCTTGTTCTCCATTTTAGGAATTTTCTCAAATGTGATAGATATGAACTACTTCTTTAAATCATCTACCATTCTCTTGTAAGGAATGAGCTTTTCATCTTTAGTTTGGTACACATCATTGACTTGATGAATAACAAGTTGAGAGTCTCCATGAATGTGTAGCTCTGTCACTCTCCACTTAATATTCAACAATATTGTTTGTACAAAGAAACTTTAATTTGAATACTTTTGGGATTGAGTATCCTCGAGGAGTTATGAACAATATGCCTACTCCGGATCCATTCTGTGTATAGGAGCCATCAAAGAATAATTTCCATTCTCTAGAAGAAAGATGCATGATAGAGGAATCTGGGAATTCCATTTGTAGTGGTGTATTATCAATGATAGGTGCATTTGCTAATTGATCAGAAATAACCTATCCTTTGATATCCTTTCTTTCCACATATTCAATGTCAAATTCACTTAAGAGCATAACCCATTTAGCTAATCTACCTGTGAGGGCAGCTTTGCTTAGTAGCTACTTTAGTGGATCAATCTTGGCTACCAATTGAGTGGTATGAGCTAACATGTAGTGTCTCAGTTTTTGTGATGTAAGATCACAGCTAGACAAGCTTTCTCAATCATTGAATAGTTCTTTTCATATGCCACCAATGTTCTACTGATGTAGTATATAGCTCTTTCCTTTTTATCTTCATCGTGTTGTGCGAGCAATGCCCCCAGTGATGTATCTGTAGCGGAGACATATAAGATCAATGGCTTCCCATGAATAGGAGGTATCAAGATAGGAGGATTGGATAGATACTTCTTGATATGATTGAAGTTCTATTCACATGCTTTGTTCCATGCAAAGGTCACACCTTTATGTAATGTTTTTGTAAATAGTTGTGATATGTCTGCTAGCTGTGATATGAATCTTCTGATAGATTGAACTCTTCCTTGCAATGTCCTCATTTGACTGATATTCTTAGGAGGTTGCATCTCCTTTATAGCCTTTACTTTAGCTGGACCAACCTCAATGCCCTTCTTTGAAATGATGTATCCTAAGAGCTTTCTAGAAGTGACACCAAAAACACACTTCTTAGGATTTAGTCGGAGACTAAACTTTTCCATTCTGTCTAGGATCATGCTCAAGTCCTTTATATGTTTAGTTCTAATCATAGATTTTGCTAATGTGTCATCAACATAATCTTCCATGCTTTGATGCATCATGTCATGGAAAATAGATGTCATTGCTCTTTGATATGTAGCACCAGCATTTTTAAGCCCAAATGGCATGACATTCCAACAGAACGTACCCCATGCACATGTGAAAGTAGTTTTCTCTTGATCCTCTGGAGCAATTTTTATTTGGTTATATCCAGAGAAACCATCTATTAAGGAATACATCTCAAAACCCGCAGTCATGTCCGCTATCATATCAATGTTAGGTAGTGGAAAATCATCCTTAGGGCACACTCTATTCACATCTCTAAAGTCTGTGCACACTCTGATTGAACCATCTGGTTTAGAAATAGGTACAATATTAGAGATCCACTTTGCATAGTCAATAACTCAGATGAATCCAGCTTTCAGGAGCTTCTCTAATTTAGCTTTTACCAAGAGTGCAACATGAGGATGAATCTTTCGCAATTTTTGCTTGACAGATTTTACATTAGGAGCTATAGATAAATGGTGCATGATAAGATTAGGATCCAATCCTGGCATATCTGAATATTTCCATGCAAAGTTGATCTTCTTCTCTGTGAGGAATGTTGTAAATTTTTGCTTCTCTTCTTCTGATAATGATTTGCTATATGTACCAATTATGGTTCTTCTGGTGTACCCAAATTGATGGATTGAGTGGGCTCAATTAGAACTGGAGATCTGTCCTATAAATGACTTAGAAGGACATCAAATATCTCATCCTTAGGCACCTCGGAGAGGTTTTCACCTTCGGATACATCTTGTATTTTTACTTTTGTAGGTTCTGAGACTGCCACAAAGTGGTTTTCACCCTCAGAACTCCTTTTCTTTTTATGCTTATTCTTATTTTTTTGACTAAGATATTTGATGTCCGACTCGGTCATGCTGACACTTGGTTCACTGATGGAAGTCCTCATAGGCTCAACTACATTTAGGTAGCAAGCAAGGGCATAGTCATTCGGGAAGGTATAAATACCATGGCTCGAATTTGTGGAGGTTTGATCAATAAGGTCTGGATATTGGATAGTCAAGGTGGGGAAAGATTGGGAGATAGTGTTTACAGATATGGATATGTCATCATTGGTCCTAACCTAACACTTGAGTTCAAAGGTGATATTACAACTTAAGACATTCAATTCATGAATAGGCTCAATGTCATTGTGGGAATCCAATTCAGCCATAGGTGGATCAGATTCGATAGGTTCATCATTTCGCTCTAGACTTACGTTGGGATTAGGTGCATATTGGTGAATAACATCAACATGTTTCTCAGTGATAAGCTTATCTGGTTCTAGAATGACTCCCCATTCATAGTCATTAGATTCATCTTCTGATTCAGGATCTCTAGGAAATCTTAGAACATGAGTAAAGTCAGGGTGAATACCCCAAGAAGGGTTACCCTCAGATTCAGATTTGTATTCATACTCATGGAAATTTGTCTCAGAATAACTACCACCTTCTTCTTCTTGATGGTTTTCGAGATTAGCTGGTTCTTGTGTTGCAACTATCTCTTGATTGATAGTAGGTTCTTGTGTTTCTACTACATTAATTCTTTTGATTGGATCATCTTTATCATCAAGAAGGTCTTTGATCTCCTTAGGAAATTTCTCATAGGGGATGAGTTACGAGCTGTCTAAATCACTATCTAATGGTTCTATCTCTTCTTTCTTAAGAAGAGGTTCTCCTAGTGTGATCTGCTCTATGACATGAGAACAATTACCTTTGAGGTGATAGGGTTTCTTTTTAAAGCCTAAGCCAACTTTGTCTTTATTTTCTCTACTAGTATGTGGGAGAGGTGTCACAAGACCTTTTCCTTTGACTCCTAGAGGTCCTTGACCTGGATATCCCATCTTAGCTATCAATTTATTTCCTGGACTGTATGACTGAGAAGGGATCTGTGGTGCTGTAGAGTCGCTAGTTTGAACATTGTGGGATTCGGGTTCATCTTTGTATAGCCATGCGAGCACAACTTCATCTTCTTCAAATTCTTGCTTGGAGAATTGTTCTGCTACAAAATTCTTTTTATACACCGCAAAGAGTTCTTTAGAGGCTGGTTTGGATTGTTTCAAAGATTTCCCATAAGACTTAGGTGAGATAGGGAGAGACGTCAAAGATAAGACTGGCTTGATAGTATATTCTCCCATACTATTTTCTTTGATATTAACCTCTTTTGCAAGATCTTCCATTTTAGATGTGGATGCTTCTTTAGTTGGTTCAATGGAAGATTCTCTGTTATTAGGCACAAGCTTATCTGCACTTTCCTTCAAGGTATTGCAAGTTGTATTCAGATCCGTGGGGATAGTAACCTCTACTCCTTCATAAGGAAACTTCAAACATTGATGGTATGTAGAAGGAATAGCTTGCATTTCATGTATCCATGGCCTCCCTAAGAGCATGTTGTAGGCCAATGGTAGATCAAGCACTTGACAGGTGGTATCTTTGATAACTGGACCCACCCGGATGGGTAAGACAATGGTGCCTTTAGAAGATCTTTCTTGTTCATCATAGGCTTTTATGGTTATCTTCTTTCGAGGATCAATAGCCAATTTTGAAAATCCCAATTGTGTGATCAAGCTGTAAGAACAAATGTTTAGGCTAGTGCCCCCATCTATCAACACACATTTGACTCTATGGTTTTGGATCAAGACTTCTATATGCAAAGGCTGATTATGTGGGTGACTCAAGGAGTTGTCATCTTCCTCTGAAAAGGAGATATATTGCGGAGATGTAAGATGTCCAACCATAGTCTGGAACCTGTCTAAATCAAGGTCACCAAGAACATTGGAACTGAGCAAAGCTTTGTCCAAAATAGCTCTATGAGCTAGAGAGATCCGAAGCAACTCAAACATGGAGATTTTGGCATTAGTGTGCTAGAGTTGTTGAACAATGCTACAAGATGTAGGCCTTGTATCTTTGGATTGGAAGATTTGGAAGTAGCCTTCTATTTAGAAGCAGATGAAAGATTGAAGGGCACCTTAGGGACATTTGATGAATCTGGGATTTGTCCTTTTAGATGTGCTTGGGCTCGTGATCGAGTAACTGCGTTGGTGGATTGATTTTCTCTATCTCTTCGTACAATTGTGATGACATTGCAATGCTCCAAGAGACAAGGTTCAACCATATTGATGACAACATTATTTCCAGGGTAGACATAGTTGACTTTTGCCCCCATATTAGGCTGAGAAGTTGAAACTCCTTAACCATGTTGCAAAAATGGTTCGGTAAATGCCGTATGATCATTATTTCTCTTAGGATTGTTAATTGTGATGTCTCCACTATCGATCAGATCTTGAATGGTGTGTTTCAACCAAAAGTAGTTATTCATTTTGTGACCTTTACCTCGATGGAAATCACATAATTCATTTTCTCTCCACCATTTTGGCTTAGGCTCAGAATCAGGTGGTCGGATTGCTGGCAAAGAGATGATGTTATCAGCCAGTAGAGTTTTCATAGCTGATTCTAAAGATTCTCCAAGAGGAGTGAACTTTCGATGTTTATCCCAAGATTTGTATTCTGACTTCTTTTGAAATGGTTCAGATGACTTTTGTTTGGAAGCTTTAATGGCTTGGGAACCAAGAGTTAGGTTGTAGGCTGGTGCCTTTGATGGGGCATGGATAATGTCAACAATGCCATCTGTGACGATGCCTTTATTCTTGTTCCAATTTTTATTCGTCTTTAGAACTGGATCCTGATTCGTACTTGTCTTTTTGAAGTGTGATTTCTCTTTTTTTCACAAGCACTTTTTCAATTTTGATAGCATTATCCACCATCTTGTCAAAAGATGTATGATCTTGCATTTGTAGAGGATAATTGATTTCTAGACCAAGGTTATTGATGAATATTTTGAGTTTTTATTTTTCTGGAATAGGTCTGGCATATAGAGAGAACTTCTTCCTCCATCTCTTGAGAAACATTAGGAATGGTTCCCCTGGATATTGCTTGAGATTACAAATATCAATCATGGTGACTGGATGTTGAATATTGTAGGAGTATTGTTGATAAAATGATTTGATCAACTCCTCAAAAGTTTTGATAGTAGGTGGCAACCTAGAAAACCAATGAATGGATGCTCCTCCCTAAGATCTAGGAAAGAGGCACATGAGATAGGTCAGTTCATGCATGAATTCCATGGATTGTGTACAAAATTCTCTGACGTGATCTTGAGGATCAGAGTGTCTGTCATATTTATCATACTTTGGTATCTCCACTCTTTTTGGGAATGGGGGCATGTATAAGTCTTTGTCAAAAGGGAAAGGACAAAGGGCCTCCATGGAGAATTCCTTGGGTTCCTTCTCTTTCTTAAGATTGTTAAGTTCAACTTGCATAGCATGCATCTGTTTCATCATAGCTGTGAGTGGAGTTTCTTCCTCATGCGTGATGATATCTTCAACATTAAAGTTGGGAGGAAGTTTAGCTCCTTGATGAGCTAATTGTAAAAAGTATGCCTCTCTATCTTCTTTCAAAAAATGCTGCATCATTCGTTTGAAGTTATCATCATTTTGATATTGAGCAATTTCTTCAGGTGTGGGTTCCTGATCTACACCATGTTGAGATTGAGTTCTTTGAGAGCCAAAGTTTGTCCCTGCTTGAGACATGGTAGGAGTTTGTGGACTCCCTGGAATAGATTGATGTGGGGTTTGTTGGGTACCTTCGTGAGTTGATGGAGGAGGAATGTAACCAGTTTTTAATCGATAGTTGCCAAGACCGTCGTCTTCGTCAAGACCAGAATTGATGAGTTGCTCAAGAGTTGGACCCCTGGTAGCGGTTATAGGTAAGGTCTGGGATGCTTCTCCAGATTTCTTGTGTGAGGAAGCTCTAGTTTCCACCATCAACTTTGAGTGAAACAAAGAATAAGATCCAGATGACTGAAGAATGAATTGAATCAAGATGATCAGATGATGCAACCTTGTCAAGGTTTGATTGATTTGAAGATTCGATTAAACGTGGGTGAAGGATACTATGCCCTGGATGTATGGATAGGTTCCCAAAAGATAGTGGACAAGATATCATAACACTTAGTCATTTTGATGATTGATTGAAGATTGATAGTTATGACAAGGTTTTGACACAAGATGAAAAGGACTCAAATTGATTAAATAGAAGGCTAAATTGGATTCAAAATGCCACTTTAGGAAAATGATTGGATTCTTAATAGCTACTGCTCTGTTCTTGACACAGTGATTTGTTCGACAGATTCTGGAAATAGGCTGAAAAAGCTAAATATCTGGCAATTTTGACAACTTTCAAAATTTTCCCAAACGACACTCTATAGACTCGTACGACAATGGGTATGCTATGAAATGATAGTTGAAAAACTTGTACGACAGTTGCAAAACTCACACGACAGTGGGTGTGATATGAAATGATAGTTGAAAAACTTGCATGACAGTTGCTAGTAGGATTTGACTTTTTGAATTTGACTGGCAGGAAGACTTGTACGACACTAGGTTCTCTACTATACGATAGATGGGCAATAATGAAATGACACTTGATAGAAACTTGTATGACTTTCTGACCTCCTGAGATGACTTTTGACTCCAGAAAAGGATTTTACTTCAGATTTTGCAAATTTTGAGTTTTCAGATTCGGATTGTTTTGCAAATTTTAATGTCTAGATTTGAGGATTGTAATAGATTTGTCCATTTTCAGTAAACAAATAGATAAACAAGCACGCAAAATAGCAAGCAAGTGATTTCAAGCATGTTTGAAAATAATGAACAAGGGAAAAAGCAACCTTGCACATGAACAAGCAAGTGAATTATTCGTTCTAATCCTTAGAAGCGCTAATTGTGTATGTTCCAAAAATGTTTTGCAATAATGCACATATACCCTAGAAAATGAAAATTTGGCCTCACTAGGGTTTTTAGTAATGGTTTGACTCTGCAACTTTTATGATCCAAAGGGGTGAACTCCAATCCCGATGCACTAGGGTTTTGACACAGTCCAAGAACTTAATCTTCATGAGCTGCTAGGGAGATCTGACAACCCAATAATGAACCATACCTATGGAGATTTCTTCCAATAGGACATTTATATAGCGACTGTCACTACCACAGTGAAAATGGCTATTACCACTTGAGGTTTCGTCAATGCAGTTTGCCCTGTGAAGGGAGTGTCTGCTACGGTTAACCCTCTCTAAAGGTGACTCACAATAGTATACCACAAGGGGACTTGGCTCCAGATCCAAGGGTTTGATGCCTTTTCACTTTTAACCCAGACAAAGTAGGCAAATAAATCCGACACGCTAAGATGAAGATTATCTCACCAAGGTCTATGATATCAACCCCACGTGATCTATCAACCTCTCCGGAGAGAGAATGTATCAATCAATAAGGGAAGATGCACGGACCAAGTAGAATGTAAGACGCACTAAGTATCCTCCCTACCTACAAGGATTCCATCATCAATAAGGATTTCACTAGGAATCCAATCTCTCAAGAACCACAAATAGTGTTCATAGGGCCTAATTACTATGTTTTCACAGATATATCAGAAGACAAATCTATCCAAAAGCATTCAAAAGCACAAAAGGTGGTACACTTAATGCTCCAAATAAACATGAGGTGAGTCCACAAAGTGGTGCATTTAACTCCCCACACAAATTTAAAAGCAAGTCCACACCCTAGAATACTAATGAGATCCAAAAAGCACAAAATGGGAAAGAACTAGTGGAATAATTAACACTCTTTCTAAGTAGACCCCTCCCCTGAATATGGCGCTGACCTTATAGCCACGGGGTGAAAAGGAGGGCAAGTAAGAATAAGTGAGTCCAATATCCCAATTTTGCTAATGAGATCAATAAAAAATATCCTAAGACTACTTATCAATACTTAAGGTGTTACAACCTAGTATCCAATTATGCAAATTTGAAGAAAAGCATGCAACGAAAACACTCAAGCCAAACACATGAGAGATTCATTTTAGGATCCAAATTGAAATGTTATTAGATTAAGGAGAATACCTAGAATCTTCGCAACATGCTTAGTAGATGTTTACCTACTTTTAGCAATTCTTGCGCTTTTTCCAATCAAAATCAGCAGGAGTCAATCAAAAATAGAGAATTTCAATTGTTAAGATTAGCCGTTAGTTGAAATCTGAAAACCAAATATGATGAACTACCCTAAAAAATGAAATGATAGTTGAAATATGATGCCGAAACTCATACGATAGTGGGTCTGTTACTAGACAATAGTCAGAAATTCATACGACAGTGGGTATGCTCCTAGACGATAGTCCAGAAACTCGTACGACACTGGGTGTATGATGAAATGATAGTTGAACTTCCAGATGATAGTGTGTATAGCTTGGCATAATTCTCAATTCGATAGACTGTCGTATGATAGTGGGTACAGTGCTAAATGACTTTTGTCAGAAACTCATACGAAAGATTGTACGGAAAAAAATAAAAATCATAGTTTTGCATAGAAACCGAGGAGAAAAAGATAGAAATTGATAGAATTGAATTGGAAACCCATTTCAGGGCCCCACGGTGGGTGCCAGAAATGTGTGTGTGAATTTTGTACCTATTCTGTAGACACAACACTTCAGTAAAACATTAGAGGTTAGCAAAAATGAAATCGTGCAATAATTGAAAGCTAAACTAACCAGGTGATTTACTGCCTTCTAATAGGTGCGAGTATGATGTTCTCAGATTTCTATCGAGATTAGTGACCTTGACGACACCTAAATGAAGGATTTTAATGCAAAACTAATATGAAATATGAATGCAATTAATCTATTTTAAAATTTTTTTTCTATGCAATGATATGATGAAAATTGATATGAATCTATGATATGCAAAAATTGATATGCTATGATATGCTAAATGATCTAACAAATGATATGAAAATGAATCTAAATGAATGTAAAAACCAAATTGATCTCACAATAGCCTTGATTCACAATAAGCTTTGATTCTCCAAATTCCAATTCTTCAAAATAGTTGTGCAAGTCATATACAATTTGGGCAGAGTAGGCTTGCAAAATTATGAGATGATTTGTGAAGAGCTGAAGCCTTAATTTATAGAAATCCAGGGCTTTGAGGATGCATGAAAAGAAAGCCATAAATCACTCAGAGTAACTCAGCTTGATTTTGAGTTATTTTTAAATAAAGATAATTTAATTCACAAAAACATGCAAATCATGCAAAAATAGCTTTTTAACTCAAATTACAAGTTTAGATCAACTTTAAAACTCAAAAATGATGTTGAGTTCCAAAAAGTCAATAACTTGCATTGATTTTCTAATTTGGAGTTTAACTGCTCTTTGATTGTGCACATGGATAATTATGAATTAATAAATAAAGTGATTTATTCTCAACTTAACTGATTTTTGAAATAAAACAATTGATTTATGGGTTAATCAATCATTTAATCAAACTTTTATTCAAAATTAAAATATTAAAAATTGACAAAATGATTTAATTAATTAAATAAAATATTTAATCAATTATTCATAGGATTTTGGATTTATTGTCAAAATTAAATGTCATAATTAGGAATAATGGAATTATATTCAATTAAATAATTAAGTGGCCAAATCTAATTAATTAAATATTGAGAATATTCAATTAATCAAACTTTAGGATAAATAGGATTTATCGCCAAATAATCATTAAATTAAATTTAATCAAGATAATTGGGAATATTACTAGGAATATTCCCCGATGCAGAATTTAAGATAATCAATTAGGATTCGATGATGTTTAGATGTGCCTTAGGTTAGGACTTTGATGTCGATTTCATTCGATATGTTGATATAGAAGATTAATGAACTTATAGCCCATTTTTGGGGTATTATAGTTCCCTGAGCAAGAATAATGTCTTATGTTACACAAGACCAAGCAGGGAGGTGGAAAGCACAGATGGTTGTTCCCACAATGGATGTCAGTACAAGTGAGATCACTCCAGATGACTATGTGTTGGAGGAGGTAGACTTGGGGGAACCAAACTGAGAAGGTAGCAAAACCCTGGCCACTTTAGGATTGAAGCATGCTCTTGGCTTCATGGATAAAGACGAAGAAAGGATACAAGCTCTGGTAGAGAAAAATGAGGTCATGAAGAGATTTATTTTGAAGACAGCGGGTCCAATTGACCCAGATAACCTCGAGGCCTCATTACAGGCAATTTTGGAAAAGAGAGGGGAAGTAAGCACATATGTTCCACATTCTTTTGTATAGGCTTGTGTCGATTGGAAGCTGGATTTTGAGCAGTTTGCTAGTCTATCTCTCAGGAGGATTCTGAGGCCCTTTCAAAACATTTTTGTGGGAATAACTTCCTTAATGGAAATCATGAGTGAGGAAAATGGTGTAGAAGAAACGATCCAGAATTGGCAAAAGGTATTGGATGAGCTAACAATAATAAGGAAGCAATGCTTCCAAGTCTTGGTGAAGATATATGAAGGATCGAAATTGGATAGTTTTGAAGAATGGATTCAGGAGATAGGAGTGGCATTGGCCGTATTTGAAAAGGTTCTCAAAAGACTAAACAAGAGAAGAGACAACAACACCCTTTTTGTGAAAAAGTTACAGGAGTTCTTTGTGGGTCTCGACCTGGATCTGTTTGATGAAGAAGATAAGAAGATAATGTATTCAGTGAATGATATCATCAATCAGTACTTAGGGATATTCCGAGGGGTGAAGACTAAAGAAGACTTCCAACAGATGTTTTACCAGAAGGAGGAAATTTAGAAAATACTATCTCTTGAAGAAGAGATAAAAGCTTTTGCAAAGGAGTTGATCGACTTCCGAGATAGACAACAAGAGATCCTTCAAGGGATCAAGATGCCAGATTTTGATGAAGTGCTAGAGATAGTGGATAGATTCAAGAAAGCACATCCACAAGTGCCTCCCAGTCAGTGAGCATTCAGTCCCAGTCTTGCCAAATTTTGTGTACAAAAAGATCAATTTTGACACTTTGCCATTTTTGTAGAGCCTACTTTTCGACATTTTGGCCATGTGGGTTTTTCGGGCTCTGACAAGTCCACAAGTCTAAAATTTTGGAGATGGAGGACTTAGTGCTTAGTCAATTTTGGGTCTTGAGTTTTTCAAACCAACTGTCAGGATTTGGGCATTTTTTGGCACATTTGAAAGTTAACTCCAATTATCTTAGAGATCATTTTTCAGTCATTTGGGCTTCCTTTTTGGGAATGTTTGTGCATGATTTTAGGATCTCTTCTAGTTGGGTCCATGTGGAGAAGCCAGAGCTAAGGATCAAAGGCAAAAACATGAATAATATCAAGTGCATGCACGAGTTCCAGCTCTATTTTGAGTTGTCTAATGCATAATTTATTCAAAGATTTGTAATGCACGAGGTTTAAATCCATGCTAGGATAGTTTAACTAAGCTTTAGAAGTAGTTTCTTTAATGTAAGCTTTAGTTTAGATTTACTTTCAAGTTTTAGTTGCAGCCAAGCCCTAGCTGTGAAAATAAGAGCACAACTCTATAAATTGTAATAAAATGATGTAATGAGGGTCGACTTGATGATTAATACAATAGATACAATTGGTGCTTCATTCATGGTGTGATTGCTGGTATTGCATTGCTATATTGTGATGAAATTCTAAGAAGATTATTCTTTGGTGCTTAAAGATTAACTTGTCTCATGTGTGTGCACATCTGGGGTGGCTTCATGATCTAATGAGTTTTGGCTTATCATATGTCTGCATTTGTTCGAATTCGTTGATGATTGTATCCATTCAGCTGAAGATTGTGACATGATCTGATCTCAATTTTGTGGGTTTCTTCATCTTCTTGGTTATTTAATTTGCATGGTGGTGTAATGCTAGCATATGTCCAATAGGTTTCTTTTCAGCAATTTCATTCAAATCTCTTGTTACCCTACATCTTCTAACCCTCCTTGCAAGTTAGTTTTAGTAGATTAATTAAATTAGCATTGATTTCATTCTTAAATGTAAAAATCGTATAAAAAAAGAGAGAACTTTTGGTTTCCTAAAGTTTGTTTTGCAGTTTCCCTTGAGAGAAGAACTAGCAAAGGCCCCCTTGTTAACAAATTCACATTTGTCTTTCGTTGAGCTATCCGAGTAGTTGAGACCCAGCCAGAAGGAACCTTGAGATTGATTCTAGTAGTCTTCCAAGAGGGGAAGTTGCTCACGCAAATTCCTAGCCATTTTCTTCATGTAAAAATGTTGCTTTCATTCTTAAATCTAAAAATCGTATAAAAAAAGAGAGAACTTTTGGTTTCCTAAAGTTTGTTTTGTAGTTTTCCTTGAGAGAAGAACCAACAAAGGCCTCCTTGTTAACAAATTCACATTTGTCTTCCATTGAGCTATCCAAGCGGTTGAGACCCAGCCAGACGGAACCTTGAGATTGATTCCATTAGTCTTCCAAGAGGGGAAGTTGCTCATGCAAATTCCTAGCTATTGTCTTCATGTAAAAATGATGCTCAACAATCATCATCATCATCATCATCATCATCATCATCGTCGTCATCATCATTGTTGTCATCGTCATCATCTTCATCATCATCGTCGTCGTTGTCATCGTCGTTATCAACCTCAATGTATTTTGTATCTACATCATCATCATCATCTACCATGTGATCTATACTAAAACCAACATATTATTGATTTGTATCATGACAATCATCTTGATCTTCTGGAAGACCCATGTTCTGCAAAGAAAGACATTTAAATTGAAAATTTATTATTTATTTCATGCAATAATTTATTTTTCTATTATATATCTAATATTACAAAATATGAAATGAAACCATAATCATATTACATCATATCAAAGTGCACATACCATAATAAAATTTCAAAAAAGTTATAGCTAATATGTCATTCCAATTATGTAAAACATGTAACAATTCTAATAAATGTTGGTAAAGATCATAAAAAATTTGTTATACAATTTAACTATCAACTATAAATTTTATTACATGACCTTAAGTGCCAACCCTTTGCATTTTGTGCTATATATGATTATCTTTGCCTCTAAATCAATATTTGTAATTACTGGCCAAATGCAAAAGTGGGGACTCCAAATTTGAAGATCTTAACAAATCATTGAAGGGGCAGTCTATAGTAGATAAGTTGAAAGATGATTTTGATCTCTTAACTGGGTTCAAATTATTAGTGCACTACTTGCCTCCATTTTCATATGCTCAATTTAATGACCTGGAGTTTTCAACTAGTGAAATGATAGCTTATAATGCCCCAAGTGCTTCTCTATGGACCAAAATTATTAAGTATGGAACAAACATTCACCTACCTTCTACAAGATAACTAGTGGGCCTTATTTCATGCAATTATCCATCAATTTCTAAGAAACAATCCAAATATCTTGTAGCAGTTCCAACAAACAAACTAGAATCTTTGCAACAGTTTTAAATATTTATGTTTAATTTTAATCATTCATTATTATAGTGGAATTGAATGTATAGATCAAAAGTACATGCTTGTTAAAAAAAATAGAGATGACAATGTCACTGTTATGTTAAGAACATAGATGTACTTGTAGACACCCAAAACTGGGCAAGTATCTTAGAATCATTCAAATTTGCAAAATCTTAACCAAATGCTCTAATTTTCACCAAAATGGATCAAATCAATTTCAAATGGATATTTATTAATCAAAATTGGATAAAATCATTTAAATCAAAGGAAAAATCAAATCATGACATCAAATAATTAAATACAAGCTAAAAGGGATCAATCACACTATATAATTGATTTTAATCAATTAATTGTATAGTTTTAAATAAAAAATCAAATTGAACCTATTCCCCTAAATGACTAATTTAATTAATTGATGGAATTTAATTAATCCTAATATCTTTCAACATAATTTGAGTAACCAATAAGAATTGAGAACACAATGCACATGGATCACTCCAAGTTGTTAAATCTCAATCACACATTTTCAACTTTGAATCTCAACCACTCAAATTTGTCTACTTGTCCAAACATTTGAGACAATCATTTAAATTGTCCCCCCATTTAAAAACATTTCAAAGCCTTTTACTCAACCGAGGCTAAACAATGATCAAGTAACTCTACCCCCTACCCTTGGGATTTTACTACAAATAGAAGTCATTTTGAGAGCATAAGGATCCTAGAAAATTTGAATGCATAACATCATCACTATAGGAAATTTGAGAGCAATTGAGCAATATCTTGAGCATTTTGAGAGCAAATAGTGAGATTAGAGAGCATTGTCATGAGCATTTAAGTTAATCTTTGTATCAAATTAAGAATTGAGAGCTAGATTTAGGCATTTTATCATAATTTTCTCATTCTAAGATTATCACTAGTAGAGAATAAGGCTGAGAGCTCTACTTGCAAAGCTTAGATAGAGAACCATGAGATGACATGGATGTTAAATACAATTCTTTAGATTAAATTTCCATTGTCTTTTCATAGAATTATTGCTAATTGTCCTAATTTCATGAAGGTGTAAACATTCACACACAAATGGCACCCACCGTGGGGCTTTGAGCCTCATTTCTATCATCTTTATCAAATTCTGTGTGTTTTTGGCTTCACTTTTACGTCAATTTTGTAGAAAATAGGAGAAAAGTCACCTACGAGGATTTAACAATGCCTATGAGCATTTTGACAATGCCTAGAAGGAGTTAACTGACGCCTATGAGATTCTTTCTATTCTATCTTTTCTTCTTCTGATGCCTACGAAATAAAGTATTACGCCTGGGAACGTAAACCATCACCTAGTATCTGGGAAACGATGCCTACTAGCTTTTAAATGATGCCTACTAGATAAATGACACCTACTAGCTTTTAAATGATGCCTACTAGTTTTTAAATGACACCTACTAGCTTTTAAATGACACCTACTAGCTTTTAAATGATGCCTAATAGCTTTTAAATGATGCCTACTAGCTTTTAACTGACGCTTATTAGCTGATAAATGCCGTATAGCATTTTCTATTTAATTTTGCTGTCAGATTATTAAAATTTTTTTTCTTACTCTCTGTCTGTGTTTTTCCTGCAGATGAGCAGACACAAGAAAGTACAGAAACCAGAGAGTAGAGTTACTCAAGAGAATAAAGAGATAAGAATTCAAACCAAACGTCAAAAAGAAATCCATAATGCTACAATTTTAGATAGTTTGGAACTAGAAGAAAAGCTTTATGAGCATTACATTAAGGTGTTGAACTAAATTGTTTGCATTAAGTTAAAATTCTCTTTGCAAAATCTTGTTAAGAACACTTAATTTCATTTCAATTGGTTTCTTTTGGTTTCCTTCACTTTGTATTGTTGTGTGGACCAATTTGTTGGTGGAGCCGGAATGAGAATGATTTCCACTAGGTGAGTAAGTAAATAAATGTTAAGAAAAACCTCAAAAAAGTGCCTAGCCTTTGCTAGCTATGAAAGAGGTATTTTTCATATCAAGCTTGCATTTCTTAAATTGTGGCTTTTCTTTAAATCTAGTTTAATAGGAAAAACCTTACTATTGTCCAAATTGAACAAACATTAGGCATATGCTCTCCACTTTGTGAAGTGGATAAAAAATCAAAACGTGTGAGTTCAACTTGGTAGCAAGAAAGGGATGACAAATTAATCAAACATTTCATTTATAAGAACCTCCTTGTCAAGAGGTTGAAAAAGAACAAATTTTTCTCGAAGTGTCTAGAATAAGGAACAACAATAGGGATATGCTCTTCACTTTCTAAGTGAATCAAACTCCCAAACTTGTTGAACCAAGTTTGATTTCTTATTTTTCTATATATGCTAGATAAAATTAGATCTTTAGAGGGCCTGCCTCCTGAGAATTGCCTTATGAGGATGGTGAGAGGGAATGACCCAAAGTGGGAGACAATCGCTTTAGCCGCAATACTATCTGACCCACTATAAACAAATGCACTCTTCCCTAATCAGAGAGTGACTAGGTTGTGTGCAAGTATTCTTCACTTCCTCGAGTAGTCCTTTGGGATTGTGCCAAATTGTACTTTCATGCATGTGGGAAGCCCATAAGGGGGTAAAAGATCTTGACATGATCTAGAATGGAGGTGTTCATTAAAAACCATGTTAAGTAATAATCTTCCTTTTAGAGCCAAACGTGTTTAAAAGCCAAATTTGACTCTAGGTAGATTGCTTGGAAGACATTCTTGTTTATACTTGTGAAAATGACCAAGAACATACACTTTTAGTGTGGTTTTAGGGATATGGTACAAATTTAATGTGTGTGTTGTCTTTGTACTTTATTTTCAAGCAAGAATATTTTATAGATCTGATCTTAAAAATTTTAAAAATTTACAACCTGATCTGCAAAGTGCCGCTTGCACACATAAGAAAATCATTTATACACAGTAAATTCATGCCTGTGACTATTAAAGCAACACCTATAAATGATGAAGTCACGCCTGTGGCATTTTAAGCTACGCCTGGAAAACGTTAACCAACACCTATCAACAGGAAAAAGCCGTTTGCTCTCTGCAGAGTTCCGCCTAAGCAAATTCCAGTCACCACGTAGTAGAGTTAAGTCATGCCTACACATAGGCAAGTGACACCCAAAAAACAAAGAAGGGAAAATAGTGGACATTTCCCGAAGGTTTGGAAAGATTTTGAAATCACTTTTGGATACCCTTTTCAGAGATATTCCTTATCAGTGCAACAAATAGATCATATTCTTGAAAAACATTTATGATGATGAATCTATTTGAGAAATGAATCAATCCTATTATGAAGAATAATTATCAAAGTCAAGACATAAATCTCCATAGGAATCAAAATGATGAAGTGTCTGAAGATGAAATTTTAGAAGCATCCCAAGATCCCATATTTATGGAAATAATGCAATTACTTTTGAAGAGGGATAAAGAAGCATATTTCATAAATTTGGCTCAATCAGGAGCTCAGCTTCCTCATAATTATGGCACATCAACCTTGAGGAAGAATGAGGAAAAACAAAAAGATGCATCATTTAAAAAGCCATCATTAAGATCAATTTGTCCTTTTCTTTATGATGATGGACCATCTGTATCTTCATCTTCCTCACAAAAAGAAGCATTTAAGAGAAACAAACCTATCCTGGATCAAGGCAAATTTCATGATCATCCTATTTGTGATCAAGATAATAAAGAGTATGAAGAGAAAAGTATCATTCTCAAGCAAGATCTAATGCAAAAACCTCTATCTAGCAAGGTTTCTCCCATAGCTTGTACTCCTCTCATCCTTCGTCCATCTCACAAAGCTTCACAACTATCCAAAATTCCTCCATCAAAGAGTGAGCCTAATGATGACACTTTTCACGCTGACTATGTCTACCCTTAAGGGCTACCTCTGAAAGAAACCCAAGCTAATTTACATCTTGCTGCAGATCCTTTCCATGCTTCAAAGATCTTGGACCCCAAAGCTTCATGTGATTCAATGCCTATTATACCCATTCAAAAGGATCCTACATCATTTCTCCAAACATCCCCCACACATATCCAAACATCTAACTTGTCCTTAGAAGTGGCTCCATGTCAAGAGGATAATCCAAAGAGAAAAGAAACAAATATCGGTAAAGATCAAGATCAAGATTCTATACAATCCCCTCCCATATTTGATGAAGGTCCCATATCCATAGAACCCTATGATGATCCTCTTGCATCCTTTCATGTCTTCCAAGATGATATCCTTCCATTCCAAGAACAAAATACCCTTCCAAGTTCCATATTTTCTCCACTTCCCAAGCAAGATCAAGATATCCCTTCCACAATTTCCAATGAGCATATTGAAAATCAAGAACAAAATACCCTCTTTGCACCATTCGAAGATCCTTGTCAAGATCAAAGTATCCCATCATTTCCTTGTCATATTCCTCCATGTTCACCTCAAGAAACCATCATTCTTCTAAATCCCTTGCATGATAATAAATCACTTCAAGCTTCAGTTGATCCTATCAAATTTGTTCCTATCAAAGCTATTCATGGGCCTATGGGTATAAAGATAAATCTTAAAGATGAGAACCTTGGCAATGCAACTCCTTCCAAAGATGTTGATATCCCTTTCACACCTTATATCCCTCCATTCAAATGAAACCATATGCCTTCACTATCCTCCAAATCCATTTTGGGTTCCTATGTCTCAAAACAAAAGTCTTCATCCCTTCCATCCATATTAGGTCCATATATTACTCCATCAACCATTCCTATCATCCCTAGCTCTCCATTCACTTACCCTACCATGTATCAAGATCAACGAAGACACAGATACTTGAAGAATGTCCAAACACCAATCCATATGAACCCTCCATATTATACCTATTCATCCACAATTCCTAAGTCTTTTGGAAGCAATTTTGATGTGCAACATAAAAATCATAAATCCAAGAATCCATATGTGTATAAAAATCACAATGTCCCATCTAATTGACATGTGAATGAAAAGAAAAATGAAATATCCAAAAGGCCGCAAAGGTCCACCAAGCAAAAAGAAAAATCAAATAAAATGTGGGTTCCTAAATCGCTCGTTGAAGAAATGCATTCAAAAGCATCATAAAAGAAAGAAAAATCAAAGACTATGTGGATTCCCAAGTCACTTTTGAAATACTTGTACAGAAAAGAAAAATCAAAATTGACATTCAAGCTTCCAAAGGCTTCCATTCCATCTCCTTCCAAACATCTTCCACTTTCCAAGTCTAATTTGGGTTCCTACATCCCAAAATCCACTACCTCAAAAAGATCTTTACCTCATTCATCTATTGTTCCTCCATCATTCTACCACTCTTCAAAGTGTGTGTCAAAGTTGATCTGGCCAACATTTCCATCTACAACATACCTTCTTCTTATCCTCACATTCATTTTCCAACACCTACTTTCCATATTTCCATTCCTTGTATCCAATCTATTGCATAAAACCTTTACCACCACCTACCTTTATCCTCCATATCTATCCTTTGTCATCACCTTATCAATATCTTTGAGCATCCTAGTCATAACCATGGTTTATTATAACATATCTTTTAGAAGAGCATTATCCAAAGATCCTGATGTTGGGAAAATATTGAAAAATATAAAAAAAAAGAGACAAAAAGAAAAAAAAAGTGCCTTGGTGAAAGCCTAGCAATAGGCACCTTGGTGGCAAAAGTAAAGAGAAATAAATCTTTCCTATGGTGAAAACCACTTCTTGTGGCACCTTGGACAAATACCATGATGAAAACCTGGCAAATAGGCATCATGCGTAATTCCTCCTTCTTGCACTCTACACTTGGGGGCAAGTTTCTTCCATGCTATCCTCCATCTTCCTATCATTTATCTCACTTACATCCATATTCCCTCTCTCACCTTTAATCTTGACAAGGTTGAACACATCCATGAGTATTAAATATCTTGACATTCATTATCCTTTCCATCAGCTTATTTACTTGTTGCATCCATGTTACCCTATCATGATCTTGCTTATCCCAAATTCACCTTCATTATTCCTTGACAGTCTTTCCATAATCCCAAAACATCCCTTCATAGCCTACATCACCCCTTTATCCTGATTGTGTTATCTTATCCACATCTTACCCAAATTGACCCCTTGGTCTTGATCAAAATGAAGAACTTAAAGTACAAAATTTGTTATAAAAAACTTCTTGACATGTCCACTCTTTTGGATCCCTCATTTTCATGATAGTAGATTGTTATCCTATAGGCTATCTAGCACTGCATCATTAGCTTCCATGGCTTATCCAAAAACATGTTTCACATTGCTATATCACTTTTCCTTAGCTTGGGTAATCTTGAGGAGATGGTCCTACGGGTCACATTCGCATGCTTCATTCATCATGGCCTTTCCATCTCTAATCCATCAGCTTGCAAATCCATCCTTCATGTCCTATATCTTGCTAGACATTGGGGGAAAACTAATGTGATCTTGTTTGAGAGCTGGTAAAACTCTAAAAATATAAAAAGTAAAAATCCAAAAATTCAAAAAAAATGTTTGCATAAAGTGCTTTGAGCTGCATCTTGCATAAATTGAGCTTTGGTAATATTTTGGAAGTTTGCCCAAGCCCAACATTTTTCCTATCCAACTAGGGGCATTTTCTCTTAATCAACATATTTCAACAAACAGGCATCCATTCACATGAAGCAATGCATTAAACTCAAATGGATTCAATAGTGCTACTTTCGGTCACATATCAGAGAGGGAATTATTAGAGCTTCAGAAGAGAGGATTTTTATTGAACCTTTGATTGATATCATTGTTCACAACCAAGTATTTTGATCCTACAACTTGATCCTTGAACTTCATTGACTTTATTATTTAGGATTAAAAATTAACATCACTTAAATGATCAGAATGTTTGGAAGTTCTTTTTGGAAAATCTTGATACATTGCAAAACACTTGAAGTTTTTTTTTGATGATCTTTATTGGCTTTTTATCATATCTTTTTAGCTAATCGATGATGCTCCGACTAGATTGGTGATGATGGAGACATGATATTTTTCTTGCCTTTGAGTGACTGTCTTGAGGGAGATCTAACAACTTATGTGAATTTGTCTAATGTGATGGTCATCAAAGAACCATTGAGGACTTTCATATAGGGTGGAGGGTTGACTTTGTTTGTTTACGCAAACGGATACCTTGGCTATTTAGATCTTCCATATCTTAATACCAAAATCCAATTGCAACATTGAATCTGTTGAAACCAGTATTCATA
Organism: Chamaecyparis obtusa; assembly: GCA_027943335.1. NCBI lineage: Eukaryota > Viridiplantae > Streptophyta > Pinopsida > Cupressales > Cupressaceae > Chamaecyparis > Chamaecyparis obtusa. The sequence goes on along the minus strand of BSBK01005455.1, from coordinate 316,675 downwards.
CTCCCATAGTTGGTTATTCAACTAGTGAGGGTTGTACTAGTTTTCTAAAGGTTACCAAATGCAATAAAATGTGGTATTCATATCATCATGATGTGGTCAGTGATGGTTGTACTTTCTTTCTAGTCCCACAATGCTCAATGATGAAAATATATCTCTATGGCATTTCTTTGATAAAAGCTAGTGACAATTAGTTGCATTGCATTGTATTTTCATGATAGATTACTTGCATGTTTATGGGATTTTCCTTAATCAAGGGGGTGGAAGTTAATCATGATTACATCATCAATGTCCTAATCAATGTCTTCAAATATCCAATTCATCAAATTGATCAATGCTACATCCGAGATTATCATTACTATGCATCTGCTCACCTAGGGGCAACCTCATTATTTGATCAATTAGGGGCAACCTAATTCTCTTCATTACCTGTATCTACATCTGCACCTGATTCATATCTAATGACCCTATCTATTAGCCTCCCACCATTAATCTTCTCATCAAATCCAATCCAATCGAATATCAATCAGTCAAATCATCCAATTGATCATCTTACGTCAATCATTTATCCTATTATCCACTTGCTCATCTTGAGTACATTAAATTTCCTAACTCTAGATCTTGAGGAAGTAAAATCAATCCATTTGTTTGTATCTCTAAATCTTGAGAGTGAATTATTAGTTTATCCAATCAATCCATCAGCATACCTATCCTATCCAATTAACATCAATACAACATCAACCAAGTGATTCTGATTGACATCAAGTGATATCCAAGCAACATCAAATTATCTCAAACATCAACAACATTTTCTCAATCATAGCTTTTCTCATCAAATACATTCATCAAACTGGGGCATTTTTTGAGGCCTTGATTATCATCGATGTTTTTCAGAAATGAAAACATATTGGATCTATTTTTAATCAATTTCATCATATTTTTCTATCCGGCGATCAATCTGTTTCATTTCTGAGTGGGCATCATTAGAGTATCAAATTTGCATCAACATCAAATCTGCATCAATATTGAATCTAGGGCATTAAAATTTTGAACTATTATCAGTGGGGCATGTTGTATCATTTTTCAAATCAGGTTTTATCAATCAAATCAATTTCAAATCAATTTTCAAATTAGTTTTGTATCAATCAATCAAGTATTGAATCAGTAATCAGGACATGCAATTTTCTTTGAATCAATGTGCTACACACATCAATTCAAAGAGGGGCATTTGTAGACACCCAAAACTGGGTAGGTATCTTAGAATCATTCAAATTTGCAAAATCTTAACCAAATGCTCTAATTTTCATCAAAATGGATCAAATCAATTTCAAATGGACATTTATTAATCAAAATTGGACAAAATCATTTAAATCAAAGGAAAAATCAAATCATGACATCAAATAATTAAATACAAGCTTAACGGGATCAATCACACTATATAATTGATTTTAATCAATTAATTGTATAGTTTTAAATAAAAAATCAAATTGAACCTATTCCCCTAAATGGCTAATTTAATTAATTGATGGAATTTAATTAATCCTAATATCTTTCAACATAATTTGAGCAACCAATAAGAATTGAGGACACGATGCACATGGATCACTCCAAGTTGTTAAATCTCAATCACACATTTTCAACTTTGAATCTCAACCACTCAAATTTGTCTACTTGTCCA